>QJOA01000031.1:0-224419 GCA_004155915.1 Monosporascus sp. CRB-9-2
CCCCCCCCCCCCCCCCCCCCCCCCCCCCCCCCCCCCCCCCCCCCCCCCCCCCCCCCCCCGCCGGTACATACTGAGTGGGGTCTATTTAGTGCCTCGTAGGCTAATGAGCACACATATGGCATACGCGGACTTCGTCAGATGAGTTGGCAGACATGGCAGGCAGACGAGCGAAAACAAGGCACAAAGGGGTGGCAGCTGGCACTCGTTTGGAGTACCTAGGTACCCAATACCTGTAGGAACCTTAAAAGAGACTTTGTAAAGCAGGTCTCTTCGCAGCCGGCAAGTCTCTGGCCACAGTGGTTGAGCTACTGATTTGGAACTACCAGTTACTTCATGCTGTACCTACCTAGAATAGCAACGACACACATATATAACGAGACGATCCATTAACAACAATCTCGGTATTAATATATGGGGACGTTTTAATTGCTATAGCCAGAGCCTGGCAGCCACTGTTTAGTTTTCTTTGTCTCCTGATGTGAATGCGAATTTGCACATGCCATAGGAATTCATCCAGTAAGACAAGTTGTACTTCTCCCTCTCCAGCCTTCTGTGGCTTTAACTTTCCGTTATTACATAGGCAAGTTCTGAATCTTATTATTAGCCTACTGCCACAACGTGGCTTGTTGCCACTTCACCTCACATCAACATCCGCCATGTCCTCAATCCAGCATCGTGACCCTCTTCAGCGCTCATTCGTTACAATGTCTTGAATAAAGACAAATGCACTCAGTTGCTTTGAATCGCTCGTGTTAAGAAGTCTCATATGCCGCAAAGTGACTATGGCATTACTCGAACGTAGCTCGAATTACTTCTGAGCTGCAAAGGCTGAACCCATGGATATCATATTGTCAATGTTCGGTTATTATGGCCTTTTGTTGCAGATAAAAGCCAACGTGTGGGCACGAGGACTGTGGGGAGACGACAGACATTGTTTGGAGCCTTTTTCTCTTGGGCAAGACACGGGTGAAGCGACCGCTGCCAGTCGCCTCTCACAGCTCCACCATCATGCCATACTGGTGTCGGGTCCTTATAATTTGACTGACTACAGCTATGCAGGATAGTGTCTCCCTGATGGTAAAGCACTTTGGAGAGCACCACCTTCAGAGTCTCTTCGCTGAGATATTCGCGAAGGTCCGGTTGCTGTGCGCGGCAGTGGCATCCGAATAAGACGGATTGAGCGATGTCATGCTGCAACTTCTGGTTTCGGAACACAGTCAAAAAACTGCAGCGGCCGAAATCGACTATGGACACCATGTTTTGTTCCCGACATAAGCCAATCGACAGATGGTGGCCAGCTATCTTGGGTCTTGCGACAGAGACCGGTCGACAGCCGCTCGTGGATGATCTTTTCCGCAAGAGCATTTCCGGCAGTTTTCAGTGTTGCGATGGCTTCATGGCTCCTAGGAAGGCGGTATGCCATCAAGCCTGCCCTCTTTACTCGCGGCAAACCATGGGTCGGATTAGCTCCTAGTGCTTCATGCCAATACATCTCCGAAGGCTAACCGGGAGGATCAGGAAGCCATGTTACCAATTGGTACATTAACAACACAAATGCATGCCATTTGGAGCATTCCATATCCCAGCCAAGAATGGGGCTCATCCTTTTCACGATTATCGATGGGACGCGGGGCGAGGCGATGAAGCTTCCCCTCACAAAATAGTGGCGATTCGGCTATTGCGGTTGAAAACCCCAAGCTCACTCATGCACCCAGCTAACTATGACTAACGCACTATGACACAGACTCAAACACAAATGTTTTGTCAATAAGGCTTGCGAGGATGGCCATGAAATCGCCATCAAGCAATGGTCCTACCGTACCCATGACTGTTCCGCATTACATTGCCGACATCGTGGGCCTTTTAACGTCTTTCACTGCTCCAGATAGTGCTTGTATCTTCTGGGTTCATGCTTGATATGGTCTCTGAGTAAGCTGTGCAGCGGAACGCCGGGTATCTCCATCGTCAGGCGTTGATTAAGGGGACCGGAAGAGCATGGATACACGCGCGGGTAATGGCATCGATGCTTTGCTATGTCGGTAGCAGTCAGGGACAAAGGATCGCTATGGACATAGGATAGCGCCCATGCTGTCTCCTGACCGCACCTAGGTAGAGAGAGATGGGACTGCAGGTTTTTCATAGTGGCCGCTATACAAGTAATAGTCTTGCTAGTGGACGGCGTATCAAATTGGAGAATCCCTTTGCCCGGTTGTCCGGCTCTGTGATTTGCGGCTCAGGCTCAAGGGTGATTTTGCAGTTAGCGTGGACCACAGGTGCTGGGCTGGTTCTTCCTTTTACATTCCTCAACCTCGACCTCCCCATCTCCACAATCCAGCATCCCACCTTTTTACATCATTTCAACTACAACAACTACAGCCCTCCAAATCACAACGACACAACATGGCAGACGTAGAGTCTAGTGAGCTCTCGTCGCTCTCTTCCCTCTCACCCGCCCCCAGCGAGGATGAGGGGGATGTGGAACTGAAGCAAGATAAGGGGATTCTGAAATTCTTCCACAAGTTACCCAAGGGCACCAAGCCTAAAGAACCAGAGAGAGAACCGTCGCCTCCGGCGCCAAAACGGCCACCCTCACCACCCCACGACTATGTTTTGGCTGATAATCCGGACATTGCAGTGAGTGAAATTCGTGTTTCCGCGTGAAAAACGCGAAATATCGCGTTACTTGCAAGCTAATCCGCCATACGTGTACAGTTCATTGTCATGTTCCGAAGCCGATTCAATGATGCGTTCCCCAAATCCGTAGCCAACTTCGGCCCGCAAGAATTGGAACGAGATGTCACCGAGTCGGTCCCTGGCCAACGCGTGGAGCAATTTCTCTGCGCGGTGTTGGGCTTGTTGCTGAACCGCAAGCAAGATGTCAAGTATGACGCCATAGCTACCCCTGCACTACCTTCGAATAGCTATAAATTTTCGTGCTGACATGGCGGTACCTACAGGCCTGGACACTACAACCGCGCTTTAGAGGATGCTATATCGTCTCATAAGAATCAATGGCCCAGAGCTTGGGAGGAGAAGAACCCGCTGTCGGGTGGCAACACCTTCACCACCATGAACCCTACCCAAAGAGTAAGTCCTGCCTCCCCGAAGCCGGCTGAATGCGATCCGCGAACCCCCCTGAAAAAGCAACCAGGGCTGACCATGGCTCCGCTTACAGCTTACATTACTACGAACCTTGATCCTCTGGACCCTATCGTCGTCCGAGGTCGTCAAGGGAATCATCAACAAATCCTATAAGCAGAACCGACACGAAGATGATCTCAACCAGCCTCTATCAGTACAACCATGGGGATCTGACAGCGACAAGAGACGATACTACCTAATCGAAGGCCTGGACGATACGGCGTTTCGAGTCTACCGAGAGAGCAACCCGCAGGGTTTCAACAGAACATGGTGGAGCGTTGCCGGAAACATCGAGGAGCTGAATACTCTGGTAGACAAGCTGCAAACGGTAGATGGCGGTCCAAAAGCGAAGAGGCTTGCTCAGAAAATATTGGCGGCTATCCCCCGCTTTGAGGCTACCGAGGAGAAGCGCAGGCGACGAGAGTACCGCCAAATGCAGAAGGAAAGATTCAAGCGACCGGAACCAGGTTTCTCCATGTATGAGGGGCGAACGCGCGGAAAGCGAATCAAGTACACATACTCCGACGACGAGGACTTCTTGACCGATTCGAGCAACCGACGATCTACACGCAACACGGGCACTCACACCCCAGCCGAACCCGCTGGTCCGGTTACTACTGCTAGTGGCCGCCAAGTCAAGGCGCCCTCACGCATGACCGTAGATGCATCCAACAACATTGTCACGACAAGCCCTGACGGAGATAACGAGACGGTTCGCTCGAAGGAATCCTCCGTTGGTCCCACCGGGAGGCCGAGGAGGTCGGCAGCCGTCAACCATGGAACCAACGGCTGGTCGTCAGCAAAAAGTAGAGGCCGAAGTTACAATTCGATGGACGACGACGAGGACGAAGATGAGAGCTCGCCCGATCTGGGCGAGGATGAGGAAGAGGATCACGTTCCTGATGAGACGGAGGATGAGGAAGAAGACGACTTGGACGAGGACGAAGAGATGGCCGATGACGAAGCTGACGACGGCAGTCCCAAGAGCCATATCGTCACCATGAAGGTACCTACGAAAGCGGGTGCGGAGGACAAGGAGTCGGCCCTCAATCTCGATGACTACCGATATAACGGTTCAGAGTCCAAGCCGAAGTCTACCAAGTCAACAGAGACAGGTGAAAACAACGCCTCGGGAGAGCGAAGCGAAGAGAGCATTGCCGTCGCCTCAACGAAGAAGCGAGCGAGCGCGGAGACTTCTGCTCAGGCTTCCGGCGCTGAGAAGAACGCCGAGGCCAATGCTGACGAGCCTCAACTCTGTCCCACGACGCCCGGTCCCCTGCAGTCGACTTCGCTAGCTTATAGGAAAAGCCCCGACAAGACGCGGCAACGCCTGCCACCGCCGGCACCGGTGGATGTTGGACGTTAGGGGTCGTAGCAGGCTCTGGCATTCGGCGTGCCCAAGGACGACGGATTACGTTTATTTTCTAATCATATATTAGCAAAGCCCGCTTTTGTCCGTGATCTCGAACCCCTGGAGGGGTTCTGACGGGCGGCGGACTTGCACGAAAAGCATGTACAAGCGATGGATGGCATAGAGGCGAGAGAGAGTACCTAGATCACTTGATAGACATACACGACTGTAGGCAGGGACGGTATGGCGTGGCGTGGCATGGCTGTATGGTGTGATGCTCCGCACCCTGATTTGGTGCCTATGGGCCATTTGGCCGCGTCTCCGACCAAACCATGTACTATAGTACAGAGAGCAGTACGGTCCCTCATGTAGGAGGCCGGCTATGCTCGTTGCCCTTTGCTGGGCGCCTTAATACTAGGGCTTGTGCTTCCGATCCTTTCCTGGCGTTCCTCTGCTTTCTGTCATAATCATCCCCGCGCAATATCTTTATCGCTAATTCCAACGTGTTTTCCCCTCCTCTCAGTCCGCTCCTCTGAATCTCATATAAGCAGCCGCCTTCCTTTCTTTTCTCCCGACCGACCGACCGCTTCCACCGCCACCACCATCACATCGCTGACCGTCATCCATCACCTCCTCCCTCCCGCCAGGGACGCCTTCGAGAAGGCGGCCTTGCCGGGCTCCAGAGGGGGCAGCGCCCAGTTGTTCACCCCGTACCACCACCGCCGCACCCGCGCCCCGACCGAGTTCCCGTGTATGCGCGCGTTCCGGTTCCAGTGCTGCCAGCCGCAGATGGCCAGGTTGTAGAGCACACCCTGCGCCAGCGGCATCATCATCTGTTTTGTCGCGGGGTCCAGCGGGTTAGCCTATGTGTCGCCCGCCTGCCTGCCCGCCTGCTTGCTTGCGTGTACGTATGTATGTATGTAGGTATGCAGGCATCTTACCTGGTCCCGCACCGTGATCCACGCCACCTTCCACCACCTGTCGGCGCCCGCGATGCTGTGCAGGTAGCTCTGCTCGAACCGCAGGTCCGGCATGGGCGGGAAGCTGTGCGCGCGGTGGTGGCCGCGCGGCTGCGGCTTCAGCACGCTGAGCGGTATCTCGTCGTCGTCGTCGTCGTCGTAGTCGTCGTCGTCATCTCCTTCCTCGTCCGCCTCTGAGCCGCTGTGCGTGTGCGCGGCCTGATGCCTCCGCTGCCGACGTCGTTTATGCGCATGCCGGAGCGAGACCGGCTGCCTCTCCGAGACGCTCGTCGACGGGTTCAGGTCGTGCCGCGGGCTCGGGTCCCGCTTGATGTGGCCCGCCTGGATCGTCGAGGCGATCTCCGAGGGCAGATCTGCCATTTTCTTTGTGTTCTCTGCTTTTCGTTTTCCGACGCCGTTTTTGGTTAGGATTCGATTTGGATTGTGTTGTGTCGGGTTGGTTGTTGTGGGAGAGCAGGGACGAACAGGTGGAGAGCTCGCCCTGATGCCGGATGGTATTAGGTTACTTTCAGTGCTGGGGATGACTTCAATGCGTGCGGACGGGAGGGAGTTTCGGTGTGGGGTATCGGCGGGATCTTGGAGCTACTTACCCCCTACTCTACGCCTGGCGGTCCTGCGGCAGCTGGCACCCAGCTAAGCAAGTTTGCCCCCAAGCTACTTCTCATTATCACGGAAATTACGAGGCTTACACGCCGCTTGCTTTCACGTATATCCAGATTATCATGAAGAGTAACCAATGCTTTGGACTATCTTTTAGGCTCTTGCAATATTTATTAATTACAGATATGGACTGAGTGTTGTGCCGTATGCTTACAAAGGTCTGCAAGATGGGAACAACCATGCGGCGTCCTACGGACCTACCTTATAATCGCATCCTTAGATAACGCGAAGGAGCCAGTCGCATAGGTGACGAGTTATTAGCTTTTGACTAGGACGTATGTAGGTTGTGATTACCCTGAGAGGTGATATTAGCTCTGAAAAGTCTATTATAGAGGTAGGTATCTCCGGCCTTCTTAAGGGACTTGGACAACGATGCGTCATCTCGCTGAGCCTCGACTCCGTTTTTGGCGATGACGAACGGATTGGGATATATCGTTCGCCGTATATCCTGGAAACTTCCGACGGAGCTCACTCGGGGTCGAAACTCAATAGCCTGCCAGGCCTGCCTAAAGGAGCTGGTTTCGAGGACTGTGCCTACCTAGGTAACTTTCTCTCGAAATCCTGCAAGTCCACTCAGTATGCCGGAAGTCATGGTTTTGAAACCTTTACGGAGCTGTCCATGAACTGATGGAAGGACTTTCGGGTAACGCATTTAGTTGATTGGCCATTTCCACAAAGGTCTGACGGCAAGCATCGCCGAAGCCAGCAATATGCGTTGCGGTCGTGCCTGTCTAGGTGAGGAAGGCTAGTCTCTTGCAAAAGCATCCTGCGCTTTTTCCAGAGCCCAGTGACCGTCGGACAACAGTCTATTACAATGAGCGTTGTTTACTTCGATTCTTCACCAAGAATTGTCGACCATACATTCTACGCAGTGTTACCCAGGCTTTGTGTCTTGGGTCAACACAGTCCATTGGGCGGCTTTGTCAGCTTGTTACTTGTATCAATTCTTCTTGCATTTCTCATTTCACTAGGTCCCTGGGCTTCACGCTCGTAGAACCTTCTAGGATGCCTTCCCCTGCACCGTACGGATGGACAGCACGTCCTAGCTCGCCCACACACCGACAATACGCCACCACTGGCAGATGGAGGAGTAAAAGACACTCACTTCCTAGAAGACCAGCAGATATCTTCAAGTCAATTCGGGCTAGTCTGGCGGCTTATGCAAAGACTGAAGACCTGGGAGATCGAGAGTCTGAGGACGAGTCACTGGGCCCCCTCCGGAAGGATGTTGGTTCCGTATTCTCATCCTCGAAGGGTATACGTTCCTCCATAGGATCTGTATCGTCTCGTTCCAGATCTTCTCAAGACAAATCCGACGGGCAGCGACCTGCAACTGTTGGATATAGTAAACGATTCGTCATCCGATCACTAGGCCACAGGAGACGGAATAGCATTGGTGATGTACATACAGAGCCGGCTAGCCATGATCTACGTCCTCAAGTGATAGGCCCAGCCGACATACTCGACACCGACAAAAGCCTTAGCTCCGACGAAGAATGCCGCGTGTGCCCGCCGCCGGACACTCCCGAAGGGGTGGGAACCGGTTTAGGACTCATCCAAGAATGCAAAGAAAGCTGCTTTAACCCAGGTTGGCACGGTAAGTCCATTTCTATTCTCTGTACCTGGACCGGCTGCCGTTGGCGTTTTCCTATGTCTTCCAAAACACTCACCATCTCCAACCATTACGCGGTATCTCTTTAACTCCTGGCTAGCAGCCGTTAAGAAACACTTCATGAGGACGGCGTTGAGGCATCTGCTGAGAAATCCACTTCCAATATAGGACCTTTGGCACTCCGTCCTAGGCCGCAACCCTTACAGACTCCTTCAGCATCAGGAATGCAGAAAGAGGATGAAGGCACTGCGCGCAGGAGCCGTATCATCCGCGAGCGGCTCGACCTTCCGAACACTCCAAGCTCCCATGTTGGTCCCGGTCTGTGGTCGAAGACACCTAGGCCGACTGTTGTGGCGCCCAAGAACTCAGGGGTGCCCGCCCATTTCCTGGACCATGTGCTCGAAACGTCTCTGGTCATTCGAGAGCCAATGTTGACAGCTGTGATCTCAAGAGGAACCACTAAATTGGTGGTTGGCACAAGAGGAATCACTCAATTGGTGGTCTGCACAAGCCAAGCTCAGCCCCCGACAGCTAAAGCCCAAGACGAACCCACCCCGACGAGTGCTCAGGGGAACGCGGCGGTGAGACTCCGCGTGGATGTCCCCGATATGGATGCCCCCATGCTGCCGGAACGGGAGTATCCGAACGTCTTTGTGGCCATTCATGATCTGGCTACCAGGTTCCGACACTCCTACGCACCGTTTGCGACCTACAACAGTGTCGCCCATACCATCAGGCTGTTCGATCCCGACGCTATCGGACCCGGCCCCGACTCGGTGGGCAAGTGGGAATGGGTGTTTTGGATCGAGGACGTCTACATGTTCATACGCCAAGCCGCTGAGTACAAGGGCCTGGTACTGGGATAGGTGGGTTCTCCTATCCCCTCCCCCCCCCCCGGTGCTGGATCACGGGGCCGTGTGCGCGCCTCCCTGTCGCTGGGTTTCTTTGATCGGGTTTCTTTCTTACGGTTCTACTGTTGTCATTGGTGGTGTTTCGGGCCGCAGGCGGGGAGACGAGACACGGGGTTCAGGGATGTAGACGGATTCCCGTAGTTATTACGATATAACATCATCAGTCGCTCCTTGGCCGCTTGAGCGTGTGTCGTCTTGAATACCCAGGCGTTACTGTGCGTGGCGAATGTGGTAATGTCTGTTTTCACCGACGAGTGAGTTTCTTTTAAAAAAGGGCGCTTTTGAAGGTCTACTGAGTTGGCCCGATTGTGAACTCATCCAAAGTACGAACTTGGAGAATTATCCTCCGCGATATGACGATTATTTTGAGGTGTCTTAGGGGAAAGGTTACCTAGTGTGAAGTGTAAAAAGGCAAGTTTGGAAATATATATGTATATATAGTGTCCCACGTGGGCCGTTTGTTGCGATGAAATCGATTCCGATCCCCTTTTTTTGGCTCGAGGATGATGGGCTTCGTGTAGGTATGTATGGTAAAGCTACAAAACGGAGGTTGCCGAGCAATCCATCCATCTATCTGTGGATGATGGATGGATGCAGTCTGGTAGGCGCTTGCTAGCTTCACATGTAGATAGATAACCCTACTGACGTCCTCTCCTCGACTATCGTTGGCTGGCCTCTGTAAGCCTGTCTTTCTATCTCCTGTAGCAGATTCTTCGGGGATCGTTGTCAACGTTCTAACAGTGTCTCGCGTTTAGGGCACCGCATATCACGAGAGGTGAGCACACCCGTCTCGCACGCGATAATTAGAATCTCGAAAAATAGCCAAATCTAGGATCGTCCCGCGTACGAATACCATGTTTCCATGTGCAGGGAGGTCATTTTGGACGTATCTGAGCTATAAATACAACTACAGTCTTGGCCGGGAATCCATTACAGCCGATTCCTCAGGCCCCAGAAATCATCCTGCGCGGCCATCTTACCGGCGATGTCGTCCTGTCCTCTTCTCCGGCGCTTGCCCTCGTCGAAGAAGCTGCCGTCGTAGTCGTAGAATCCGTCCTCCCTGTCCTCCTTCTCGTCCTGCTTCTCGAACTCGTCCTCCTCGCCCTCGCCCTCGGCCTTGCTGCTGCCGAAATCGGGGTCCAGCTGCTTGCGCTTCTCGAAATAGATGACGACGAAGGCGTTCATGGCGTTCCGGGACTGCTTGAGGTGCTCGGCCGTCTCGGGCTCCACGAGCCCCTCGGAGACGAGGCGGTCGATGGTGGCGATCATCTTGCGCGCGAGGGCGACGAGCTCGGCGCGCTCCGGCGCCCGCCGCATCCACTCGGCCGCGCCCTCCTTGCCGGCACCGACGGCGCCCACCTTGTCGGCCCCGACTTTGAGCGCGACGGCGCGGTAGGGCCCGATGAGGCGGCCGAGCGCTAACTGGAGCTGCCTGCCGTAGCCGTGGCGCGCCTTCTCGACCTTTCCCGCCCGGGCCTCCTCCTCGAAGTGTCGCTTGCAGGCGTACGCGACCCGCAGGTACATCCGCATCGTCTGGCAGTCCGCGGGGTTCAATCTGGACTTCATGAGGTAGAGGATCGCCGTGGCGTGGGCGACGGCTGCGGGGTTCAGCCGGTCGCGCAGGCACGTGCCCATGGCGGCTCGGAAGTGCTTCGGTGCCATCATGTCCCGCGGCATGTTGCGCAGATAGTTGACGGCGCGCATGCTGTTTTTGCCGCGCCGGAACGCCCTGACCAGCTGGTACCAGTTCTCGGCGTCCGGGGTCACGTCATAGTGCTTGGTCATTATCCCCCAGTAGCGGATCGCGTGCGTCGTCTTCCCCGTCTTCTCAAGGGATGCCAGTATCATGGACAGAGTGTTATTGCCCGGCCGGGCGTATGCTCCTGGAGCCTTGCTCTTCGCAAAGACGGAGTTCACGGCCAGGGCGTTCCCGTCCTCCGCTTTGGATTCCTTGTTCTCGGCGCCCGGATCTGGAACATCCTTAGGTATGTTCATCGTCTGCTCGATCAAGGCGGCGACGGAGTCAACATCGTGATATCCTCCTAGGAGCAAGATGCGGCCCATGGCGCAAACCAACGCTTCGTCTACGGCAACCTGCCCAGATCTCCATCGCGAAATAACCTCTTCCCATATCGACTTTGCCCGGCTTATGGTCTTTTTGGTGAGTTCTCGAACTTCGGCCTCGGATACACCGCTGTGTTGCTGCTTGTCAATCTGCATTCTTAAGGCATTCAAGATAGTGGTGTATGTCTGGCTGTCAAGAGCATGTGGAGTGGTGTTAGCACCTTCGAGGACGGCAAAAAGAGAATCGAGATCTCCAGCCCTAGCGCAGACCTTGAGGACGGCGTTCAGGTGGATGGTGTTCGGCTTCAGACGCTCCAGGTTCTGCATCTGGTTGTATAGTTTGATAGCTTCGGCAAGGGCTGTTTTAGGATGGGATGAGTCGGCACAGCCCCTGAATATGATGGTATAGGTGCGGGAATTCGGAAGCTGGGCGCGCTTCTTCATCTCGTTGTACAGCTTTAGTGCAGCACGCAGTCGGTTATGTTTTAGCTGATACTTGATCAATTCATTCCAGCTGACTGTGACATTCTTGTCCTTGCTGGCTAGTCTCGTGATGAGGGCGGCCTCCTCGAATCGGTTCTCGGAGAGCACCTTTGTGACATAGGAAGCAATGTGATACGGGTCCTGCATATACTGCAGCTGCTTCCGGGCGGCCCATTCTTTGGATTTGGTGACAGTCGTCGGCGATCCGTCGCCGTCATCGGGCAGTTCCTTCGTCTTTACTGCTGTAGCTGTAGTCGCATACTTCCTAACCCGCCATGTTGGCGGACAGTATGTTTTCGGGGGAAGAGCTTGTTCGAACAGGGTGCTGAGAGCCCGCCTAAAACATGCTCGACAAGTGAACATGACGACTCCGGTCCTCAGACAGTTGGTTGAGCGAGCCAGCTAATAAGCAAGCAGCATTGCGGGCGCAGCTTGTCTTGAATCCAAAATATTTTCTGGTTATCGTTATCTCAGCTGCGACGACTTGCAACGTCGGTACTTTCAAAGACCGACAGGTGGAGCCCACTCCACGGACCCCCATACCTTGCTGATATGTGCATATTCTATTATACTGTGGCTGATAAGTATGGGGAGATACTTCACGGCTTTATCCATAGTATTGCCCTAAGCGAATTTGTTTTTTAGGCCCGTTTCGGTAAGTGACGCGCCAAAGTTGAAGTGCTATTCGCTCTTTAACTATCCCGCCAGTACTGTTTAATTACGTTTTGGTGGCTAAGAGCGTACATATGAAAGTACGACGCGAATTCTCCACGAGTAACGCGTTAATAGTCTCCACCCAACGCGTCTTCTCCCACCAAAGGGACCTGCCACCCATGTAAGTTAGTGGACATATTTTGGTCCTCCTTCGTCTGTCTACACTTGTTCAACCTAATCGACTTACATCACAACCTCTGGTGTGGAAATATGAACTACGTTCTGTGACATCTCTCCATCCAGCTTCCCTTTTCTTACTACCACCCTCTCGAGTCCAACATGTCTAAGGCGTTGAACAAGCGTAGTAAGTTGGCTGAGCTCCGAGCTCTGCGGGCGTCGGGCAAGAAGGCCTTCGACTTGTACGAGGTCGCCCAGGAAGAAGACCTATACGAAGAAGTCGACGAGAACCAGTACAAGAAGATTGTTCGGGATCGTCTAAACCAAGATGACTTCGTTGTTGACGACAATGGCGAAGGCTATGCCGATGATGGGCGCGAAGAATGGGATCGGGTGCACAATTACGAGACGGAGAGCGATGAGGAAGAAATGCTCCCTCGAGGGAAGGACGGCAAGTCAGGTACGATGAGGTCGTGACGAAATATCCACGCCCACATACTCACCGTTCATAGACAAGAGAAGACGCGAAGAAGAGAAAGCGAAGCGAGACGCCAATGATCGTGATATCAGCGAGTATTTCACCAAGGGGCGTGCCGCTCCTCAAGCGAAGACGAAGGTATATATCCCTCGGACTGAGATATTTGTGGTTCTTCCAGAAGCAGACCTAACTCCCCTCTTAGGTCGTGAAGACTGAGGACGACGATAAGTTCTTGGCAGACTTGCTGGGCGAAGTCGATGCCAACATTCCGGCTCCGGTCTCCCGCGCTTCAAAGCGGAATAGGTCCCCGGAACGACGCCGAGCACGTATGCCCTCTCCTATTCGTGAAGCTCGCCAACCAACAGCCAAGAAACCGAGGCTTAGTGAAGATGCGTTACCGCCCACCCCCCAGGCTGAGGACAGATTTGCCGATGATGATGCCTTCGCTCCTACTATGGATGACGACTTACCACCGCCACCGGCTGCCGACGTTGACATGAGCGACCCGGCTCCCCTTCCGTCCTCCCCTATAACAAAGGCAGTTGCACGTAAGACTCAGACCAAAGTCGAACCCGCCGAGGACGAAGACGAAGAGATGATGGAAGTTTCGCATTCTGGTGCTATAAATGCTGCCAGTGTTAATCTGTCTGCATCTCGCCCCGTTAAGAAGCTGGCCAAGGCGGACCCTTACCCATCGCCTGCCAGTTCCTCCCCAACGAAGGCTCCAGATACGACAGTTGACTCATCATCATGGAATCAGCTTACAGACATGTTGAATGTTGTTAGCAGTCCGGCCACCGAAGCTAGAAGCGTCGGCAAAATCGACTACAAGGACGCCATCGAGGAGGACGGTAGCCTCAACATGTTCTGGACAGATTACACCGAAGTCAATGGTTCTCTGTGTTTATTCGGCAAGGTTCTGAACAAGAAAACCGGCACATACGTGAGCTGCTTTGTCAAAGTAGACAACATTCTGAGGAAGCTGTACTTCCTACCGCGTCAATGCCGTCAGAAAGACGGAAGAGACACAAGCGAGGAAGTTGAGATGATGGATGTCTACTCGGAAGTTGACGAGATCATGACAAAAATGAAAGTCGATATGCATAAGATCAAGGCCTGTACGAGGAAGTACGCCTTCGAACTGCCCGGTATTCCGAAGGAGGCGCAATATCTAAAGCTCCTGTACCCATACACAAGTGAGTGCGATCGACTTCTTGATACTCTTATTCGCCCGCTTACCTTTGACAGAGCCCGCACTTGCTCCTGAGACGACAGGCGAGACATTCTCCCATGTCTTCGGTACTAATACTGCTTTATTCGAGCAGTTTGTTCTATGGAAGAACATCATGGGTCCGTGTTGGTTGAAGATTAAGGATGCAGATTTCGGCTCCCTCAAGAATGCTTCTCACGCCAAGTTAGAGGTCCTCATTGAGCATCCCAATATGATATCTCCCTTGAGTGAATCAGACAACCTGGACGCACCCCCCTTGACGCTCATGAGTATTGCCATGCGGACAACATTCAATGCCAAGAGTAACAAGCAGGAGATCCTTGCACTGAGTGCCCGAATCTACGAAAATGTCCTGCTCAGCGATACGACGCCAGCAGAGAAACTCCCCTCGCGGACATTTACTGTGATGAGACCGAATGGGAGCGCCTACCCCCTAGGTTTCGAAAAGATGGCCGTGGGAAGGAAGAAAGGCCTAATCAAGTTATGCAAACAGGAGTCGGAGATTCTGTCGTTCTTCCTGGCGCAAGTCGACGTCGTCGATCCTGACGTCCTGCTTGGCCACCAATTAGAGGGCGTCGACTACAGCATTCTGGTGAACCGGCTTCACGAGAAGAAGACTCCTCAATGGTCCCGTCTTGGACGACTTCGACGAGCGGCATGGCCATCGTCGATAACCAAGGTTGGTGGCAATGTCTTCGCTGAACGCCAAATCATCGCGGGCCGCCTGCTGTGCGATCTAGCCAACGATGCGGGAAAGTCTGTCATGTATAAATGTCAGTCCTGGAGCTTGACAGAAATGTGCAATATCTACCTTGGTGGGGACACCCGCCGTAGGGACGTCGATAATGATGTGGCTCTGAAGACCTGGGCCAATGAGAAGACAGGTCTGATGGACTATATCACTCACATGGAAGCGGATACCTACTTCATTGCTGCACTCGCCCTGCGAACTCAGATGCTACCCTTGACGAAAGTCTTGACCAACTTGGCCGGTAACTCGTGGGCTCGCACGCTGACAGGTACTCGGGCGGAGCGCAACGAGTACATTCTCTTACACGAGTTCCACCGCAACAAATATATATGCCCCGACAAGCAAGCCTTCAGAGGACGGCCTAAGGCCGACGAAGAAAACAACGAAGAGGACGCAGCGGATAGCAAGAAGAAGGATAAATACAAGGGAGGTCTGGTTTTCGAGCCAGAGAAGGGTCTGTATGACAAGTTCGTCCTTGTCATGGACTTCAATTCTCTATATCCTTCCATCATTCAAGAATTCAATATCTGCTTCACGACTGTAGACCGAAGCGCATTGGTAAGCTCGTTGCTGAAACATTCTATTCTACTTTCTAACGATTTTGCAGTCCGAAGACGAAGATGGCGTGCCAGAAGTTCCAACAGAGCAGGAGCAGGGTATTCTTCCAAGGCTTATCGCCACTCTTGTCAGCCGACGACGGCAGGTCAAGTCCCTCATGAAGGACAAGAGTGCCACGCCCGAGCAACTTGCTACATGGGATATCAAGCAACTTGCATTGAAACTAACGGCCAACTCTATGTATGGTTGTCTGGGATACACCAAGTCGCGGTTCTACGCTAGACCTCTCGCTGTTCTCACAACGTACAAAGGCCGTGAGATTCTGCGGAGTACCAAGGAACTGGCTGAATCCAAGTCTCTCCAAGTTATCTACGGTGACACGGATTCGGTTATGATCAATGCTAATGTCGATTCAGTTGCCGACGCCCTCAAGGTCGGTAACGAGTTCAAGAAGGCTGTGAACGAACGCTACCGTCTTCTTGAGATCGATATCGACAATGTGTTCCGGCGTATATTACTACAAGCCAAGAAGAAGTACGCGGCTATCAACCTTGTAGAAGTGCCTGGCGGAAAGTACGTTGAGAAGATGGAAGTGAAAGGTTTGGACATGAGGCGTCGAGAGTACTGCGGTCTGTCTAAGGAGATCTCATCCCGCATTCTGAACGAGATTCTCTCCGGCGACGAGACGGAGGTGTCTGTCCAACGCATACACGAGTACCTGCGAGAAATCTCCGGCAAGATGCGTGAACAGACCATCCCTGTCCAGAAATATATCATTTACACGCAGCTGGGCAAGGCGCCGAAGGAATATCCCAACGCAGACTCGATGCCGCAAGTGCAAGTTGCTCTCCGGGAGATGGCTCGCGGCAAGAACATTCGCCGTGGCGATGTTATTTCCTACGTGATCACCGGCGACAGCAAGTCTAGTTCGGAGCCCGTCGCCAAACGAGCCTACACGCCACAAGACGTGATCAAGGCCGACTCGGGCCTCCAACCCGACGTCGAGTGGTACATCGGCAAACAGATCTTCCCACCTGTGGAGCGTCTCTGCGCCAACATCACCGGCACGTCTACGGCCCAATTGGCTGAACAGCTCGGCCTCGACGTGCGCCGCTACGCCAACAACAACTCACATAACCAGTCCGGCTCCAACGACCTTGAGATCCACCCGTTGGAGTCGCAAATCCCTGATGAGATCCGCTTCCGCGACTGCGCCCGCTTGTCCCTGCGCTGCCGGAAGTGCAAGACAAGTGCTCCGTTCGAGGGCCTGCTATCCCCTTCTGCCTCATCGGAGGCCAACGCAGAGGAGAGCAGCAAGAGCATGACGATAACGCCGCAGGGCGTGGCCTGCGGCACGTGCTCGGCGCCGCTCTCCAACATCAGCGTGGTGGCGCAGGTCGAGCACGCGGTGCGGACGGCGACGGCGCGCTACTACGAGGGCTGGCTCGTGTGCGACGACCCGCAGTGCGGCGCGCACACGCGCCAGATGTCCGTGTACGGCGCCAAGTGCCTGGGCCCCAGGGGGCTGGCGTCGGGCTGCCTCGGCCACATGCGCTACGCCTACGGCGAGCGCGACGTCTACAACCAGCTCGTGTACCTGGCGTCGTTGTGGGACGTGGAGAAGGCGCGCGCCAAAGCGGCCACCGCCACCGGCCTGAGCGCCGCCGACAGGGAGCGCGTGCTCGCGCTCGCCGAGCACAACCGCGCCCGCTTCGGCACCGTCAAGGCCGTCGTCGACAGGCACCTGGATAAGTGCGGGCGCCAGTGGGTCGCGATGGATGTCCTGTTTGGCAAGCTCGGGTTCTCGGCCGCCGCTTGATGTATATCCCCCTGGACAGTGAGCGTGTGTAGTGTAGCGTCTTGTCTATCCGCCCGTCGTGGTGTACATACAGAGAGTTTGGTGGCTATGGCCGGTAGCGTCATGGCTGAGGGATGGAGTGCTAGGATAGGGAGGCGATGCGTTCTTGATGTGGTCTATTCTGGTGTCCCGGTTGTGTTTTGCTCTAGTATCGAATGGCGTTCAGGTTTGGCAGGGGACAAATGGACGCATGCACACGCGGTTGTCGATATGTTGGTGCTAGGTTAGATGACGCGTTTTCTAATGGGATATGCTTCGCATGAGATCTGTGTATGTCTTGTCTTGACCACATGTACTCCCTTGAGTGTTCGTCACTCGGATCCCCTGGCATCCCTCCCCTGGCTTGACTACAGATGAGATAACTGAGAGAGGCAATCTATTTACACGAAGGCGGTGAATGAGCGGCTAGTTCCTCTCACAAAGCTTAGAGACTGGGCTTCTATTTGTTTCAAGCATCATTCATACCTCGAGCCGAGGGTCATTATGCGTGCGAAGTAGGGAGGGCATCAGAACACCAGATATCGATGACCGTTCTTCTTCCTGGCGGTCTCTAGCTGGTCAGTTGGCACTTTCCATGCCCGAGCCGACCCGCGGTGCACACGGTGGTGGCATAGCGAGACCTCTATCCAGCTTATGCAAACGGGGCGGGCAGTAAGTAGTAGGCAGGCGGCTGTCGAGGGAGGAGCCCGCAGTCAGAGAGTTCAGCCATGCACGCCGGTATATCCCCATTTCGGTGGCTCTCCTCGCCCCCTTATGCTCAATACTTTATCCAACTCCCCTCACCCTTTGCTTCGTCACCTTGCTTGTCCGCTACAGACTGCTCGGTTTCTGATTACTATTCGGGATACAGAGAGAGCCACTCACGCTTCTTCTATCTACCTAAGAGCCCGTTGGCCGATGAGTATGCATACATGCTTGATTTCATTAGACCCAAACGGGCTCTTGAATGTCAGCCAACCCTGGTGTAACGAATCTTGTGGAAGTCTTGGGTTTTCGTGAGGCCCAGCGTGGTAGTGTTTGCCATAGCACCAAAGCCCTCTTTTATTGCTTCCATCCTGCGTGTGAACTGCATGCAGCATTTATATATGCAACCGTTCTCCTCTTCCCTTCCATGTATATACGTGAGCCGGATTGCGCTCTCGGAAGTGCTCTTTTCCCGCTACATGAGCGTGCGTAAGAACTACTATGTCACGGAGAGCACATTATAGCGAAGATTTCCTGAACTGTCAAGTTCCATTTGCTCGCCACTGGCCGGGCTGTCTAAGACTAAAACATGGTGTACAAGTTGGCAAAGGCGAAAGCAGCTTGCAGCATTCTCTTCGATTCCTCCGCACGCCCGAAAGCATTCATTCATCCGTCCATCCGTGTACCACCTACTACGTGCGTGCCCCCGGGAAGAACCCCATCGACAACCTTTGGCGTTCACGGTGATGATGACTGATTAAGAGAACTATCAAGTGAGCGAGTCTGCCTTAGACCACCCCTGACGCCGTGTTGCTCATTGCCGAGGGAGGAACGGATCTTTTCCCACACGGAAGCGATAGCGATGAAAACGAAACAAGTGGCAAACCCAGCATGACCCGATGAACCCGCATGCAACCAAGAAATACAACGGCGTGCGTTCTTCGTGTCATTCCCCCAGCAATCGTCTCCCAAGGCCGTACCAGCACTGCCCCGCGTACTTATTTCATACGACGTTACCGAAGTCGTTTCTTCTTGACTTCGTTACCGTCGGAACCTGACATCCCCCCTGTCCCACCCATTTTTCCGTTCCTTCTCTTTCGCCCTCCTACTTGGAAGACAGAGCGGGGAGCGCGCATTATGAACGGCTTGTACAGGCAACCCAATCATGCAACCGATGTGATGTCAGGGAAGAGCATGAGGAGAAAGTATGACACACACGTTAGGAAGTGAAAAACATAAATTGCGGGGCAATGGCGCCCCCACAGAGACGCCAATGGATCGCGGGAGAGTAACTCTATCCGATAGGAGGTATCATGATGGTTAAGAAAGAAACACCGGAAACTTTTAAGAAATTTTAAAAAGCCCCCGTATATGCAATCCAGTCCGGTCCGAGTCTATGCGCAACAATGCTGCCGCAAATGCGAGACGTTTGTTCTATGGGAATCGGATCTATCAATTACCCTCTCCAGTTGCACCTGATGTGTCAGGGACAGCCTTGGATAGGGCTGGTGATGCCGTCGTACTAGGCGGTGATGCCGGGTGCTCTGATTCCCCCATGTTGGCAAGCAGACTGCGTGCCGGTTAGCAATGCCTGTAGAACCAGTCTATCACTTGTTATATTACGTACCTGAATGCATTGGTGCTGCTCTCCTTTACTGGCGGAGTTCCTGTTCTCGAAGAGGCCCCGGAATCTTCGGCACCGCGATGACTCAAGGAGCCACCAGGACCCAGACGTCTCCCGCTATTGCTACGTGAACCAAACATCGAGGTTGGTCCAAGAGTGACATTTGAGCTGGAAGCACGGTTTGCGCCACCCTTCAAACGTCGCAGATCATCCATGCCCACTTGATTAGGAGCAGCTTGCGGGAATCCTGATGGATAGCCTCTGGCGTCTCCGCGTCCAGCAGGGGGCCGGCCGCCGGGGCCGCCCCTGGTGTTGCTACGAGCGGCTTCAGCAGCTTTCTGTGCCGCCGCGGCTTCGGCCTCTGCTCGCACCTCCTCGAGCGTCTTGGGTCCCTTATTGGCTTCCTTGGATACCCAGTTGGCTTTCCTCAAGTCGACAACGTCCATTAACATGAATTTGAGTCGGCTAGGGAGGTCGGGAATATTCATCATGCCCTCTATCCGCTGGAAGTAGGCATCCATCATGAACTTGCCCTTTTCGGCGGCGTCCAAGTTGGCACCGATAGTGCGGAGTAGTTTGGAAAGCGACTCGATCTCGGCTTCATCAGGGGTGCCTTGATAGTCGACCAGTTTCTTGACGCATTCGTGCATGATACGCTCAGTAAGCATGCCGAGCTTATAGAGTTCACCGATGAACTGTACCAAACCGAGACCGCGTCGCTTGGCGGCGGCAGCTTTGTAGTACTCCTCCGAAAGCATAACGGCGTCAAGGGATTTCTTATCTCCACCTTCCGGAGGCGCAGGAAGGGAAACCTTCCAACCACGCTCGAACTCTTCCTGGCATCGGTTAAGCAGGTATTTCCGGAACAGGGCACCGCCGCTGACGACTTGGCCACTCTTGTCGCGGATATTCTCATCGCGGATCTCCGGGCTCATCATCTCCAGCATACGCTTGCAGAATTTGGCATACATAGAAGCCCAGTGGGCCTCGTCGGTGGCTTTCTCGAAAGTAAGCTGAATGACTTGCCGAAGGGTCCTGCCGTCAGTCTCGTCCTTCGACTGACCAGCGATCTCAAGGATTTGACCAGAGATTCTGTCGAAGTTCTCAGGCGTCATCTTGTTCAGGGCGGCCTTGACCTTCCGCTGGACCATGGCAGGATCCATATGACCGTCAGGAGTAACGGCGGCCTGTGCAGGCTTTCCGATGCTGGTAGGCTTCCAGCCAGTCGATGAGGTGCTGAGAGCCTCGATCTTCAAGCCTTGGGTAAGCGGCATAGTCTTAGCAGCCTGTGCTTCCACCTTGGCGTTGAAGCCGCTCTGCTTGCTAGCGTTGCGACCAGCCCGGCTACCCTGGCGGGGGGAGTTGGGTATGTTGCCCATGTTGGCGTTGGAGGATGTTCTGGACATCGAAGCACCACCTGGGAAGCCACCACGTGGCCCAGGGAAGCTTCCCATGGCGTTCATAGCGGGGCGCGGCATATTTCCACTGGACATTGCCATGCGTTGCTCCGAGGTAGTACCAGGAGGCAATGTCCGGCCACCAGTGGCGCCGAAACTGCCCATCGCAGGGAAGGCCGAGGCACCACCTCTGGAGTTCTGCCGGCCGGAGCCACCCGCAGGGGGCCGAACAGTAGCCGATCGTGAACCACCGTCACCATCACCGATGAGGGTCTTGACCTGCTGGTGGAAATCGAGTGACGGCTGCTCAGTGAAGACTGCCTTGAACTGTAGTAAGAAGTTCGGGTCGTACTTGAAGGATGTACCCTTCTTGGCAACCGCCGCATTCAGAGCGGGGTTAGGCGAGTGGATACCAGGAGGATACATATCCGCCTTGATGACATCAAGAAGCCTAGCAGTCTTGAGCGACTGCAGCGCAGCACTAGGCTGGGGTGGCTCTACCGAGTTGGTCTTCAGGGGTGCGAGATTGAGGGCTGCAGGTTTGGGACCACGTCCACTTGTGCCAGGCTTGGCACTTGATGCAGCCGCCGGCTTGTCGTTCAGGGAAAGATTAGCAAGCTTCGCAGTAGCTTCACTGGTAGAAGCAGTCTCGTTGGAGGACGCTTTTCTGCCTGCAAGCAGTTCTTGCAAGGAAGGAGCATTTTCGCCACGCGCCTCTCTCTCCTTCGCGCGCTTCTCTTTCTCCATTTCAAGACGTTCCATCTCGGCCTCAGCCTCGCGGAGTTTCCGGTCGTTCTCGGCAGCATTGGCCAATTTCGCTTCTTCATCAGCTTTCTTCTTGAGTTCGGCTTCGATCTTCTTCCTGGCGCGATGCTCCTCTTCCGCTTTCTCGCGTCTCGCCTCTGCCTCCTCCATCTCACGAATAGCGCGCTCAATCTCATCCTCCTCTTCAGCTGTGGAGGTCTCTTCCTTCGAGTCTGGCTCGGCTGGTTTAGTATCTGTCTTTGACTTCTCTTCGGCTTCCTGCTTAGCTTTAGCTTCTTCGGCTTCCTGCCTAGCTTTAGCCTCTTCGGCTTCCTGCTTAGCTTTAGCCTCTTCGGCTTCCTGCTTAGCTTTAGCCTCTTCGGCTTCCTGCTTAGCTTTAGCCTCTTCGGCTTCCTGCTTAGCTTTAGCCTCTTCAGCTTCCTGCTTAGCTTTAGCTTCTTCGGCAGCCTTGGCTTCGTCTTGTCTCTGTTGCTCAGCCCGTTCATTCTCTTCTTCCCTAGCTTTCTCGGCCATGGCTTTTTCTTCGTCAGCCACCTTAGCCACCTCCTCCTCTTTCGGTTTTTCGCCGCTTGCCGCCTGCTTCATCTTCTCCTTGAACTCGTTGACGACTTCCGCTGCCGTCTTAGTGTTTGTTGTGCTTTCCGAGCGGCTGTGTGCGGGCGCAGAGATCTGCGGTGTGGATGGCTTTGGTGGCGGTGTGGGGGTAGAGGAGACGACAGGAGGAGTCTTAGAGCTCTGGCTGTTCGGGGCAGGGGAAGCCGGGGCCTTGAGCCGAGACACATCAAGTGCCTCTCCCTGTTCGTTCTTGATAACTATGGCAGCACTCTTCCTTGCTGGGCGAGTGAACTGAGGAGATTGAACGACCGGCGGTTTTACCGAAGCAGGATGAGGTTGAGGAGTGCCCTGTGCAACAGGAGCTGTGTTCTGGCTGGCGCTAGACGCAGGTCTGTTGTCAGTAGTAACTGACACCTGGGAGCCGCCACGGGACATGGGGTGGCCGCCAGGTGCGTTGAACGGGCCTGGGGTATAAGGCATCTGGTAGTTAGGCGCAGGGGATTGACCCTGACCATGCATCATAGGATATGCAGGGTAGCCTTGCATAGGCATAGCCTGCCTCATGTTCGGATCGTAGTGTCCTGGGTAGTAACCCTGTTTGGCGGAAGTCAGTAAGCGATCAAAATTGCCACTCTCTGGCGACAGATCTATGGTGGTCCCCATCTTCTGGGACAAATGGGGAAGGGCAGTGAAAGGTGGTTGCAGGTGATGAAACATGGAAGACTGATCAGAGGAGTAGGTGATATCTGCCTTGTCAGGTTGAACTGAACCAGCGCGTTCCGCGAAGACTCGCGGGTTTTCCGAACGCTTACTAAAGCGCCGATTTCTGTAACCGTCCTCCTGGCCATCCTTGAAAGAATCCGCCTGGTGGGTGTGGCCCGAGTACTTCTCGCTGTCACGACGGTGACCTTTTCTTTTGCCAGTTCTCATGTGCTGGGATTCATGAATAGGAAATGCAAGGGAAGGGGATGTTACTTGTTGGACTTGAGCAGGCCCCATCGGTGGGGGTTGATAGTAGTACGGCGGCATGTTGGGAGGTATGTTATGTGGCTGAGGCATAGCCGGAGGCAGAGCCGGGCTCCGATGTGTGGGCGGCGGGGTGCCGTAGGGTTGCTGGCGGTTGTTCGGAAACGAGCCTGGGACCCCACCTCTTCCTTGGTTCGGGGGACCTCTAGAGTAGTTCGTATTGGGAGGATAACCAGTATTGTGATGACTGTTGAAGTTGTTACTAAACCCGCCACGGCCGCGACCTCCGCCGAAACTACCACGGCCCATGCCTCCCTGAGGTGGAATAGGCTGGTTATTCATATCAGCGTGGCTGTGGCTAGAGTTTCTCCTCATATGGGGAGAATGTTGAGAACTAAGGGAATGAGGATCTTGCGATATCGACGGTGTTCGCATGTGTGTGTGCTGCAAGCCAAGGTTAACATTGAACTGAGCTATGATGGTCCGGAAATCTGAAGAGAGAGATGAGGTCGGAGAAGGCTATATGTATATTCTTTACTTACATCACCCTCAGCACCAGTGAAACTGCCAAAGGTCATGGAGCCCCCTTGCTGAGTGCTAGAGGGAGGTCGCCCGCCACTCCGCGGGATCGGCGAAGGTGAGTTTGCCGGAGAGGTCGCTCGAGGATTAGGTCCGGCGCCGGGAATAGGAATAGCGGCAGTTACAGGTTGTGGCACGCTGTGGGGAACAGCGGGGGACTCAAATCCGAACTGGATATTGTTCTTGGAAGCAGCTGCGCCGCCGTTGGAGTAGTTGCTGGGGCCGTTGGTGATGGTGACCGAGGGCGTCCGGTTATGTGAATCGGAGTGTCCGTTGGCGGACGAGGTGCCGTGAGCGACGGCAGGGACAGCAGGCATTATGTTAGGCCGGCCGTTCATAGGCGAAATAGAGGACGACTTCGCATGGTTCGGTGTAGACACAGATGATCCAGCTGCAACAACTGGCTGACTAGAACCAGTAGCAACCACCGGGGCCGAGGACTGCTTCTTCGCCGCGCCTGCAGCAGAAGCGTATGACGGCGCAGGGGCGTTCGCGGAAGAGGTGGTCGCCTGGCTCGTGGGTTTTTGAGGGGCAGGGGAAGTCATATGTGATGTTGTGCCGCCCGGAATCACAAGCGCTTGTTTTCTCGGGTTAGTGCTTGGTAGTTCTTCTCTTTATAATGTTCACACCTAAAAAAGGTCGCAAACGTGGCTCCGTAGATGATCGAATATCAAATCCGAATCGAATCGAAGCAGGGCCCGAGATGGTTCGATAATGTGGCGGACTTCTCAAAGCAGGAGAAATGAATGTGGCAATATCTTCTTTTCGGAAAAGGATCGCAGCGGCGCGGGGGATTATGAAATTAGCGGCTATTCACCTTTCTCTTGACTGACACAAAGACGGAGGAAAAGCAAGCGATGTGAAGATCGAGCTCGGTCGTCCGTGAAAGTGGTAGAAAGTATTGGGCTGAAAGTGGGTATCGGTCAATCAGCGGGAGAAGAGAGTGTCAGAAAAAAAGAGCGTCGCCTCGAAAGCACGTCCCGGAGAGAAAAGCCGCAGCTGTGTTTCCTGCGATCGCTAATCTAATTCTCTCGGTTATCCTGTTTTCAACGCTCGGGTGCACCGATAACGGGAGGTCGATGTCGATGTCGATGTCGATGTCGCCGTCGATATCGGAAATCGTATTGTCCTTCCTATTTCTGCTCTCCTGTCTCAGGCGAGATAAGAGAATTATGTATAGGTAGAGTGGAGATCTGTATTCTCTGATGTAGAAATACAGAGAAATCGAAATTCCAACCCTCTCTGAAGAAAAAAAAAGAAATTCAGGGAGGAGTTTGACCTTCAGAAGGGGGTGGTTTCTGAGGTCCTCTTCACACACAAACGTGAGGTGGGTGATGTATTTGGGGTGAGGAATTATTATTACTAGGTAGTGTGAAGAGCGGAAGGGGGGAGCAAAAAAAAAGTCGTCAGTGCCAAAAAAGATGATCCACCCATGCCCTGCCCACAGTTCACACCCACCATTACCCATTAATATGTACCCACTTCTAGGATAACCTAACGATGATCTCGGTGGACTTGGGGGAAGATACGGTCAGACGGTGGTCTGTGCTTGTTTCGCCAATCTCTGACAATATCACGCCGTGGTGGCAAGGTATGTACTTACTACCTATATAGGTAGTTACAGTAGCACGGCCCGCCAGGTGCATGTGATATACACGTATTTGACTGTGGTGCGGATGTGCGAAACATTCCGTGCTGAATGTTAGATATACTTATCATTGGGAGGAATATGGACATATATCCCATACATGTAGAAATAACTTATATCGGTTTTCACCACATTGAACCAAGCCATCCTTGATATGACTCCGTTACTCATGAGCCCATTTAACCGTTCCCACCTATTAAAAATAGGTACCAACGCATCACTATCTTTTATGACAAACTTTAAAGATTTCGGGTATAAAGAACAATAAGATACCCAAAGATAAGTACAACGCCTGTATGTTCTAGCTACATAGAGTATCACCGACTCTCCTTTAGAACAATATGACCTTGTCTTAGCCGACTCGAATGATGTAATTACTAAGTTCGTACCTCCATATTATACTGCATTATTATCACCTCCTATCTTCATCGTGGCCTCTCGAGGAGATTCTGAACAATGAATGCGGAGCTTAAACACTTACGATAGACTTCAGCTTTCTCGACTCTCAGTTCCGACAGGGTGCCTAGGGATCTACGAAGAAGTGCATGTGTAAGTACCTAGGCAGCCTAGGTAGGCGTACTATGAGAACACGAGTAGGGTCCTGAAGACCTACATACATCTATGTAGGCATCGATGAATTCCAAGGGTTTTCTCTCCCGCAATCGCATTTCCAAACATGCTCCCGATACTTGCCGCACCATCAGCCATGCTTGCAGTGGTCCCACGCCGCAAGAAGCCCTGCCTTCAATTAAATCATTGTGCAACGCAAAACGTCAAAAGTCCCAGCCCCGGAACGAATCATTTCATCCGCAGGCCTCTTTTTAGGAGTCTAAAGCCCCAGCGATGACGCCCAAACAGGAAAGACCAGAATAAACCCTAAGCACAGATCCACCTGCCGCATTTCCAGACATACAGGTATGCATATCTGCGGTAACGAGGCATTCAATTAGAGGTCATCGCCTCGTGCTTATCACATATTGTGTTTTTGTTGTTTCCGTGCCCATGACGTACGGAGTCTCGTTAGAAAATGAGCGCTCCAGAGAATCCCGGACTTAATGCCGCCGTTTCCTTATCGCCGCGACATTGTATCCTAGAACTCATCTTCAAACCAGATGCAGTTCGAGAGGCTGACCAGCCTGTTGCCAGCTCGTGATAACTGCCCTGGGGGATGAGCTACGTTTCCAACACGCATATTGGTCATTTCCACTAACCATCACTCTTATGGTATCTCTCTCTCTCTTCATGAGAACATATCATGAATGCGGGCTAGCATTCGATCACCACCCCGTCCCCGCCGAAAGCAGACGAATCGGGATACGGACTGTCAATGGAACTGCCCACCCAGGTCGAACAATGTCTAGCCGCGGGGTTTCCTGGGGCCTCCTCGTGCGGATAAATGGACAAGCTAGTCTAAGGCACCAACGAGCTTGAGGGGGCCGCGATACATTTTCCAAGCGAGGGTCTGTTGCCCTACGTGCCAAGAGCACCATGCCAGCAAACCTAGGTAGCGGTTAAAACTTATCAAGCCCTCAGCGTGTACTGTACCCCTCCATTGTCAGAAGCCAACCACATCAGATCATGTCATTAGACTAACCTCTACGAACTACTACCTGCCCAAACTTACGGTCGCTAAGCAACACCACCATCACAAATAGACCGGCACCGAGTCGAGGAATCCAATATCACATGCAACCAACCCTATCGAAACCAAGCAAGGTGACAAATAAGCAACTCATAGAAGTCAAAAGGTGGTACCTATCTAAGTAGGTAGGCAGCGCGTGATTCCAACGCCCAACAGACTGCCGTAAGCAACATTCTTATACTGATATTCCCGCGCATCCATTGTACACATACATGCTTTTCCCGTACATAACCGTTGTTAAGTTCGACTCATTCTGAAGTCACCATGCAGGATGCAGGACGTATGGATGACCGGAGCGGCTCTAGTTTCTCCCCGCCGAACTACCTACATGTAGCCACATACCAGTAGTTTACTTTCACCCACAACACTACCGTCTCATAGTCACAAGGACTGGCAAAATATTAAAGTGGAAGAACGGACGGAGATAACTGAAGGCCCCCCGCCCCCGAGGACACCTGAGGAACTCCAGGTTATGCAAGCTCCTCCAACACTCTGACAGTATTCGGATGTGAAGCGCCACGATTTGCTATTCAATAATGAAGGGAAGAAAGGAAAAGGGTATCTTTTCTTTATATATTTAAATTTTTTAGCAAAGGGCGGGAGAGAGTGAGGTCGAAACTCGAATACCACGTTTTCAGGCGTAAGGGGGTCGGGGGGACACTGCTAGACCCGGTTTTGCACGCAGCCGGGTCGTTTAACATCAGGGTTTATACTGCTGCTGCTGCAGGTGTTGAGGTCACCCTGCATTGCGCAGGAGGAAAAATTCCAGAATTTCTACCCACCCCAAATCGGCAGTCCCAGGTCGATCGCAGCAGCTCTGCTCGACGTCGAGAAGGCGGCTCTGCGACCGCGAATGTGGTTGAACTACATATTACATACTTACATAAGCTACTCGCACCAAACCTCCTCTGCTACCTAGGTCTTGACCAAATCACTAAACGAATAGAGCCTCGATTGATGGATTTTAGTGAATGCCTTCGCATGAAAACTAACAGTGACGATAATTCCCAAGTTACAAAGGAGTAGGGGGGCACGACCCGTTGGTTAGTTGCGTACTTGAGTATGGGGCCGGCAAGCTCTGGCCAAATAGTCGAGCCACCTTTACATCTATCTAGTATAGTACCTGAAAATTCAAGAATCAAATGATATAATTTGGCGGATGACAACATTTATTAACATGCGGTCGCGGATAAGAAAAGCCTCCGATTATTTGCACGGTACCAGTAATATATCGGGATCGGGATTAGGATACATGCGTAGGTAGGTGGTTAGTTACAGGTAGCTCGACTACCTGTACCCTGGCCGGAGCCTGGCCCGGACACCTGAGAGTCGCGAATACTTGCCACATGACATGGGTAAGGAGAAGGGACGGGGGCCCGCTTTAGCTACGCGCGTATTACACGGTGGGTATAGATTTAAGTTACCCCTGAATCACCACAAGTCCGCCTGCCTGTCGCCGTCCCTCCTTTCCCCTAGCCGTTCATCATCCGTGTGGGTCTACTGTCGCCATAGTTAGAGCCTAGGTTCAGACCTCATACACGAGAATGTAGATCCGAAGGAAAAATATCCAGCCCAGACGTATATACGGACAACCGCTTTGTTCAACTTGCGAGGGTCCCTTCCATGCAAGAAGCGTGGAAACCTCAACAGTTTCGTGCCCTGCTTGCGTGCGCCAATCTCTACGATAATAACTGTGCAACTATGAAGCGCTTGCTGTGCGTACGTATGTATATTCACCTCGCAACGTATATCATTATACTCCCCTGCCATATAGTGGCCATAAACGATGATCGATGTCGTGCAGGCATCTCCAGCTTAGTTTAATCTAGTACGTAGCAACTCCACCACGAATTACCTCGCGTACACACATAATAATCCATCTAATCCTCGGCCTCGAACCCCATCTCGCCCACAGCTTCCTCGTCTCCTCCCTCCTCATCCTCCTCCTCGGCCTCCTCATCCCTGACTCCCTCGAACGGCACCGCCTCTTCTTCGTTGGGGGGCCCCCTGGCCATGGTGATCTCCATATTATCGTCGTCAGTCTCTGGGGGGAGCCCGCGCTCGGCGCGCAGCTGCCTAACCCTGACGCCGGCCATCTCGAAGACGAACTGGCCGAGGTGCTCGACGCCCTCCATGACGGCCTCGCCAGGCGCCTCGGCGTCGAGCTCGGCCGCCAGAACGCGCGTCGACGGCCACATCTCGCCCGTCGAGAGCACGAGCTTGTCCGGCCTCTGCAGCAGTAACTCGAACGCCGGCCGCAGCTCATAGCACGCCTCGAAGACCTCGCGCCGGCCCAAGATGTACAGGCCCAGGCGGGCGCGCGACAGCGCCACCGTCAGCCGCCGGATATCGCGCAGGTAGCCGACGCGGGACGTGCGCGTAAGGGAGAGGATGATATCTGCGTTTGAATTTTTTTCGCTGGTTAGCTTCTTCGGTATTCACGCTTGGAGGAATGAAGGATGACGGGGTGCGTCTTGTGGGGTTACTCACAGTCGTTCTGTTCGCCCTGATACTTGTCGACCGTCGTCACGATCTTGGGCAAACCGAACAGTGCGTTGTTCGCACACCGGTGGCCTAGCACATCCTTGATCAGCGCTCGCTGGCCGGCGTACATGGCCAGGATGCTGATCTTCGACGCCGGGTACCCTAGCAGCCGCATATATTGGTAGATGGCCACTGCGTACTCAGCCTCGCCCAGGTTCTGAACGAAGTGAGGCGTCGGCTCCCTCTCACCCTGGCCCTTGTAATCAGGCACATTGATGAACTGGTACTCGTACTTGAATCCCGCATTGGCATTTTGGAATTCTTGGAGGTTCTCAACGTGCGGTAGGTTGCCTAGGTTGGGATAACGCCACTGGTACAACTTCGCGATAGATGGTCGAGCACGACCCTGTTGGTCTAGGGTAATTGTGGGTATTCCCAACCGGACAAATCTTGAGAAGAGCGACTGTTCGAGGTTCGCGTAATGCCGAAAGGCAAGACTTTGGATGACAGGCGAGTTCTGGTAGTGATCGCCACATAAAACGACCCTCTGCAATGGCATCTGTCCATCCTTCGGTTTCTGCAGGGCCAAAGGAATGAAATTTTCTATCTCGATGATTTGTGCGGCTTCTTCCATTACCACATTGTCATAGTGGAAGCCGAGCGAAGCAATCTCGGAGCGGCGCATTGCGGCGTGCGTCGATGTCATGGCGACTATTCGCGCCTCGTTAGTGAGGAGGTAGTTGGATTTGTCTTTATCCCGTCGTAGAATTTCGAAAGGTCTCACGTCTTCAAGCTCGGAGAAGATCTTCGATATGTGGCGGTAGCAGCCATTAGCTATGTCTAGGACAGCTTCTCGATCGGCGTCTGGAGGAAACAAAGGCTGCGGTGCATCGGAGAAGAAATTGTGGAACGGGAACGCTTGTACGATATCCCCAGCCGAGGAATCTTCCGCGTTGGCGACCTCTGTGAACTTGGTCCATGTCGGAACAATGTACACGGAGTTGAAATATCCCGCAGTCTCCGCAGAATTCCCATGAGCACCTGGGGCGCCGATGCTAGCGGCTAGACGATTGACTTCTAGAAGATAACGGTCCCTGTTTTCTAGGAAGGATTCGACCCGACCGTGCTTGCTGAAATTTCCTTCAGTGTCGAGCTCTTCCTCACCGTGTCCGAGACGGAGGAGATGTCGTTCATCGATGTCCAAGGCCACGATTTTCGCGAAGAGTTGATTTAGGGCCTGGTTCGAGTGTGCAATAAGCAGTGTCCGTTGTTCTGGGAAGTTGTGATATATGTTGTTGATGATTTGCGTTGCCACATCTGTCTTGCCGGTACCCGGTGGACCTACTATGACCGTAAGTCCGGGCTGAGTACCGGAGATGATGGCGTCGGCCTGGGCAGGAGTAAATCGAACGGTGTTCAACTTTGGCGCATCGACGGGATACGGTCCCGTGTTGGGTGGCTTGTAGGTGGACACCTTGTAAGTCTCCACCTCGGTTGTAAGGGGTGGTTCCGCGTCTCTTCTCCTCTTCTTGGAGCGCTTGGGAGGTTGTTCTTCTACGGGATGATCTATCCACTCGAGTACGTAAGGAGGACTGCAGCTACCGGACAGATCATCGCTTGGTTCGATGGTCCTCCCAGGCAGGCTCTCGACGAGGTGGTGCCAGTCCAGAAAGGTATCGCGGAAGTCAATCTTGGCAATGCGATTAGGAAGATGTTTGTACGTAGCACCGGCCGGGTCACCGTATCCCAGGAAATTCTCATGTAACCAAGACGGAAGGGGAACGTCCGAGAGAGCTAGGCTCCGGATCGACTCGAGGATGGGCTTAAAGTTGTTTTCCCTTCCGCTTCGTCGAAGTACCAGATTGATGTGTTCGTAGACGTCCGGTTTGCCAAGAGAGGACCGCTCCATGTCTTCCTTGAATGTCTTCGAATCTAGCTTGAGTTGAATCCTTCTCGTGTGAGAGCGGTTATGGCCGCTGAAATAAGCTGCCGGATCCCTTATGACGTTCCCTTTATCGTCTAGAATTTGGATAACTTCAGCAGTCCGTACCGATGTAAGTCCAAGTTTCTGTGATTCAGATAGTGCACCGCTAACTCCATTCGAGACGGGTTTTGCCGTTGAGGGATCCACTGCGAGCAGAAAGACGACATCATCCGGCCGAAGCGAATCCCATTCTCGCCTGAGGTTGTCCGAAAGCCGGCGGACGTCAATAGAAATCTCAACACGAACCGCCGACGGCTTGTCGTCGCCGACGAGGGCAGGAACCACTTCTAGAATGGACGGTCGCGATATTGGCAATGCCATTTTCGAGAAACCAGCAAAACCGGTTTCTCCTGAGCGCCTTGTCTCCGGGCGCAGTCTTTTTAGAGCGGCGTCCATATCTTTTCTAATGCCGTAGAAAGCTTCACATCGGTAAAGCACTAGCGCTCTCCATAGGAAGTCATGTACCGAGAGGTACTGCAGCTTGAGCTTGGGGAGAGCAAGTGGTTGAGACCCATCATAATTGTCCGCCCTCATAATGCTCTGATCGAAGAGGCTGTCCTCGGTTGGCACAATGCTCATGTCTTGGGCAGTCTCCTGGAACGTCTTCCTCTTTTCAAAAGTAGACAGAAGCACTTCCATTAGGAAGAGTCTGTCGATAGACACTCCCACGGACTCTGGATACTCGGTCCTGAGCTCAAGGAGAGCAGCCAGTTCCACGATCTCCTGGTCTGTAAGCGGGGCAAGGAGATTCTCCAGGTCGCCCCTCTTGTCTATGGAGCCGTAATTAGACAAAGCCAACACGGTCAACTTGTCCTTGAAATGGCGCAAAGCTATCCGTTGCAGGCGCGCAAGCTTAGCGCAATGTTGATCATATGCCTCGGCGCGATTATATTGGACGCCCGTCTGATCGTCAATGGTGAAATGCGCGTAATGGCTAAGCAAGGCATACTGATCACGGAGTAAGGCATTGTCCTCGTCGTTGAACATTGGTGAAAGCTGCAGCGCTGGTAACAGATGCAGATCCTGCAGTAAGGCGTTTACATAGCGCCTTGTGGGAAGTTGACTCAACAAGTCAGATAGGAACTCGACAAATCGCTCGCAGTAGCGGACGTGCTCTTGCTTCCTCCTCTCTTCGTATATGATGCGCAGAAAGTCTAGTGTCAAGCTGTACAGCCATGCCCTCTCGAAGCGCAACCGAGCCTTCGAGGCGTCGTCTGCCGACTCGTACCTCTTGCCCGAAGCCTTCCAAGCCTTCCTGAGCTGGGCGGTCTGGTTGAGTTTGCTCTCCCGTTTTGACTCGGAAGACAAGTTGTGCCAGATAGCTATGGAAACCAACGGGGCGCACTCTTTCCTTACGCTCGCGCAGTCGAGGCTCTGAAAGGCGTAGATTATGAAGGAGAGGAGAAGTGTCCGGATAGGTAAGGATAAGGTCTGGTTGAGTGTCAATGATAGAATGCGGCGGAACAAGCTCGAGAACTCGACCGGCCGGTCCTCGAATATGGACCAGGTGTCCAGCCTTTCCCTGGCCTTGACAGTAGTGACGAGTGCTATTAACAGCACATGGGGATTGGACGAGTCTTCCGAGTAGCCTGGCCAAAGGTAGCTCTCAAGGGTCTGCAGTCCCTCGAGTACCAACAATGACTTATACGGGAAGCCTTCCTTTTCGAGCACATCCCATATCTGGTTCTTCAAGACATCGTTCTTGACCTTAACCTTGGTAGTTCGCTTGGAGGATGTCGGCTTTAGCCAATGTTGCCTGGCAAGCTGTGCGAATTCACTCTCGCCCTCCAAGTCGGCAATAGTTGGTCTCGGGGCCACATTCTCTTTTGACTTGGCAGCTTTCGCGTTACTCTTCAATCGTTTCGCGGTCGGCATGGCTTCTTTTCATGAACTGTGACTTGAGGGATGGTCGAAGAATAGAGTTGTTGCTGCTGGGATAGATATGGCTTATGACTATGGCGATATGGTAGCTCTACAGCTAAGGGAGCTCTTGATTTGGCTGCATGCGGATGTCGCGAATCGCCGGCGATGGTGGGTAGGGCAAGAGGATTTGAAACTCGTTGGGATTCCCAAAAATGAAGTCCCGCGTAGACGTGCTAACGTTATACCGTGGGAAGTGAGAGACGGGCGTACAAACGCTCAATCTTCAGCCTTGTCGCGTGCTGGCCCGCGCTAGTAGATAAGAACTTGGAACTGTTGACTTTCATTTTTATTTTAAGCCGCTAGCGCTCTAATGCACTATCATAGTAAAGTTTAGTGGACCTATCATCCCTGCCAGCATCTGCAGGTTCTGCAGGTGTACCTCTAACGTTAGTCATGAAGGGCGGTGGCCATCGGCAGTAACATGTCCTGCCCCGGCCGAAGTCTCACCCTCTATAATTACAGCCAGTTGGTACTTCATAGGCACATGCGTATCTACTACCTCCCAATGCGCCTGCAAGTCGGCGGAGGTCGCGGAGGTCCGGTTTGGCATAGCTTCAGCCTTCTTTCCTACATACCTACATTCTACATACAAAGATATTTGCATTCTCATTCGAATCCTCACTCACTTTCGATAAGACCACGTAGATCGCCTACATATGTAAAGCACACAATCAATGCCCAACAGCTGACTATGTTCGCATATCGGGCTACACAAGAAACCCTCCAGCAGTACCGACTCATGTAGCCTCATTACCTTTCGGATATTTTCTTCCATCTCAGGACAACCTCTACCATCCTAGATATCATCTCCGGGTACCATATCTAGTAGCTTCAGAGATAGAGATGCCTTCAGCCGTAGACCCCGGCCATGGGGTCCCTCAGGTCGCTACCGTGTTAGATCTCTTAAAAGAGTCTTTGGATTACGCGCGATCCGTCAAATCAACATCTTCAATCGAGCCCGCTCTTAACAAGTCCGACTTCGAATCCCTTCTCACTCGCCTGTTCTCGGTGTTTACAAGCGAACCCGCCAGCCAGGTTTCGGATAAGGCCCGCCAATACGCCGTCGTTGAGACGGCCGCACGAGATCTCTTCAGTAACCAAATTGTGAGACCTAGCCGAAGTCCAACGCTCCATCTCCGACGACGACGACGACACCTGCTGACCTTCGCACTTCCTTTCTTTCCTATAGGCTAGCACTACCATTGATTCGCCTGAATTCGTTCAAGTCTGGAACCTCTTCGACATCCTCTCCATCTTGTCGGACAATGAACAATGCGATCCCGCTCTGCTTTTCTGGCTGGTCGAGGAGCTTCTCGACAGTCAAACCATTGAAGGGTGCCGCGTCGTCTTCGATTTTCTAGAGTCCCGCAGAGAACGCATAACGGCGAACCATTTCCAGCCCAAGAAGTTAGTTATACTCAGAGCCTGCAATGAGCTACTCCGCCGATTGTCAAGAGCCGAGGATGCTGCCTTTTGCGGCCGCGTCTTTATCTTCATGTTCCAGAGCTTTCCCCTCCATGACCGAAGCTCCGTCAACCTGCGAGGGGAGTACCATGTCGAGAACGTCACCACGTACGAAGACGCGCCAGTCAATAGCGGCCAAGATGTTCCCGACAAAATGGAGGTCGACACAGAGGCGGAAACTGACAAAGCGAACGACGAGAGGTCTGCAAACAAGGCTGTTTCGTTCGACGCCAAGAATAAACCAACTTCTGAAACCCCTATAGACATGGATGCTTTATATCCTGTCTTCTGGTCCCTTCAGCATTCGTTTAGCCAGCCTTTGACTTTGTTCGATGATGCCGAGTTCGCCAAGTTCAAGAAAGGGATGGAATCTACGCTGGCGGCCTTCGAAACGGTCGACAAGCTGCAAAAGACTACCAAGACCACCGAGGAAAACAAGATGTTCCCACAAAAGCGGAAGAGTCCCGAGGCAGCCGAAGAGCGTGACGGAAGCAACTACAATCCGAAGTATCTGACTAGTAGAGATCTCTTCGAATTAGAGGTATGGCCGCGCTTCTCCCGCTACACGTCTCCTCGGCAAGCTAACTCGAGACGTAGATAAGCGATTTGTATTTTAGACGCCATATCCTCATACAAGCACTGATCATCATTGAATTCCTTCTCTCCCTAACGCCTCAGTCCAAGGCTAAGCTTGCCAACATCAAGCAACCGAATAAGGCTGTCGTTTATGGCGAGCAAGTTCTCGGCGACGAAGAAGTATGTTTGGACCTTCTCCTGTACCCGGTGACCGGCTGACTCTTCATAGGCGAAGTGGACGCGTGCAATGAAGGAGAGAATAACCATCTATCTTCAAGCAGGACCTGACGGTTATTTCTTTTTCAGGATTGTGGACAGTGTCCTTTCGAGGGACAAAGGCTGGGTCTACTGGAAAGCTGAAAGTTGTCCACCCATAGAGCGGCCCAGGGTTTCCCCGGCCGAGTACAGCGAGGCTATGGCAGGTGCCAGACGCTTGGCGACTAATAAGAAGCTAAGGCCGACGCCGATGGGCTCCTTATCCCTGGACTTCCTGAAAGAGGATGATGGAGCTGCTGCTCTGGAGCGGTTAAAAGACCCTGCGAGATGGAAACTTCCGGATTTGCAGACGTTCAAGGACAAGATCGCGGGGGACGATCTCGATATGGACTTCGCGACTACCGAGAAGGAGAAGTCTGAACTACTTGAATCTAAGGCTAGCAAAACTTGGAGGGCTCTCAGGATCGCCCGGCGGAGTAGGTTGGCTGCCTTTGACAAGATCGACGACTGGCAAAACGTTGAGGCCATTTTCCAAGAGCAGCCAGATTCCGAGGGCGAGGTCGAGAAGGACGACGGTCCCGTGGGCGGACGTCCCGAGGATGAACGACCCATCATCGTATCTGGACCTAGAGGCGTCGGAAAATCCACGTTGACCAATATGCTCCTAGAGAGACAGAAAGGCGTCTTTGAAAAAGTGATACAGCACACCACACGAAGTCCCAAGGACGGCGAGGTCGACGGTCAGGATTACCACTTTGTCGACTCCAAAACTTTTAATACGATCATAGATGGCGATTACTTCCTGGAATTCCGAAGTCGAGATGGGTTCGACTATGGCACGAGCCGAAAGTCCGCCGAGGCTTTGGTTGAGTCTGGGAAGATCCCCCTGATCATATTAGATCGCGAGGTATGTACTTAGCTCGGCTTCGCCCCCACTGGCATATAGCTAACCGTTGGATGATAGGGCTGCGAAATGGTCAAGGCTAATGGCTACTCTGCGCGCTTTGTCTTCATCTCGCCACCTAACCCCGGAGAGATAGAATCTCGGCTGAGGAAGGCTGGAGATCTGGCAGAAGACAAGATCCAGGGGGCGATGGAGAATGCCCTCGCCGATATCGAGCAATTAAAGAACGACGCCCACTTCTACGATGGCATCATCATGAACGATGACCTCGATCAGGCGTACGAGCGACTTGAGAAGTTCATCTACGGCGCATCAGCCAAGACCAACGGGGTAGACCAAAACAGCGCGCCACCAGGCGAGGACGTGGCGATGAAAGAAGTGACGAGCGAGGAGGCGAAGCCCTCGACGGAAACCAGCGAGGAGGCGCCGGCCGAGCAGCAACCCTCATAAGAGGGTGTCCTCGTCGGTTACCTAACCGAGCGGTTTAGTTTATTAGAGGCTGTCGCGACATCTGTGTTAAGAGGCGGCTTCGCATCAGGGTTTTCATAGCGACTCCGAGCCCTTGCGTTTGGTTACCACCGAGAGGGCTCGGAGGTGGCGGTGTCCTTTCGTTGTTTTGATTTGACGCGGTGCCGATCATGTGCTTATTATAAGTAGACGGTTACAAGAAAAGATACCCAATACAAACCAGATGAAAGAGAGAGCTCCTGGCCCCTTTTCCAGCTACGTTGAGAAGTCTCTCGGTGATTGATTACAGCGTGACAACTTATTAACAGTCCTATGACAAACAGTACTACTACAATCAATCAGGATTCCCACCTATTCTCGGCCGGAATATTAGTGATTACAGTCCCCTGCGAGACGCCCTCTCGCCAGCTGGTGGAAGCACGTCATCGTAGATATCGACCTGCTCACCTCAGTGCGTAAAGAGTCAAGGGCAGATGGTACGTGCTTGAGAAGGAGTAACTTGGGGAAATAGGGCATATTCTCTTTATTCATTACGCCTGTCCACCGCTTCGTTCTCCCTTCCGATTTCACTTTCGTTCGTTGAACATACATAGCCTAGGGCAGGTTCGATCCAACCCCCGGAGACAATTGCAACGGACTACGCACGACAACGATGTGTCGGCGCGAAACCAACGCCTCCCCCTTCGACGGCGACCCGTCGGCGACGGCGCGCTTCGTGAGCGAGCGCCGGGTCCCCTTGTCAGTCCGCTCGGAAGGGTGGATTTATTATGCTCCCTTATGCCGGGTGGTGTGGGGTCGGTATAAGGGGAAGAAGAGAATGAGAGAGGGAACACGGAAGAGCCGCCAACAGCGAAGAGAGTCTACCCACGAATAACGCCCTCCTTAAGGTCTCTCAAGACGTCTTTCGATCTGGTGATTCGCCATTGTCTACTACATAAGGGAAAGATGAAACAGCATAGACGAAGTGGGCGAGCTGCGGGGAAGATAGACTTATAAGTCGAAATATCGTACAGCTCTGTCTGTCAGATACGGCCATACGGTCAGGAGAACTCAAGATCCCGTCCCCTCTTGTCTCCCCCTAGCATATAAACCCGATAGGGGCTGGAATAGGTAGTGGTTGGGTCAGCGACGACCAGCAAATCCCCACCGTTGCATTTTTTTGCTGTCTTTTTGGGCATTATTATTACTGTTCTTCTATACAGGCAGCAGGGATCCCGGCGCAGTTTGTAGAGTCGCAGAGCCGCGTCACTGACTACACGACGTCGGTGTTATCGAGTCTCTGGGATGTACATAGACTGGAAATCAGGGAGGGTAGATAGGGCCTGAGGAAAAAGGAGTCGCTAGGCTCTCAGGGGGATAACCGAATCGAGTGCTGATACAGGTAAGTCCTTGATTGGGCCAATTATCATCAGCTCTCCTATGCCGGCCCTAGGTTAGAAAGAAGGTATGTAAGGACCATTTTTTATCAAGATAAGAGCAGCTTCTCGACCTATGGCACATCAGCACTCTATACAGTTTCGTCTCAATCATGAGCCAGCCCCACCCCCTTTACCGTCTCATAGTAATCTTAGCCCAAAACGTAGGTATTGCAAACTGCAAGGCGTATCTACACGCGAGAAAATCTCCCCTTCTTGGTACCATCAGTAATAGGGAAAAAAAATCGATGCTGAAACGTTGGCATCACGAGTTCGATAAGGATGATCGCGTGATGATATGAAACTGAGATCTGTGTCGTCACGGCTTGTCTTAGATCTCGTAGGCCGGTAATAAATAACCTAGATAGTGTCATGTTGGTTGCCAATCCACACAACCGCCAGTGCCACGACGGCGACGTGGATAAGTACCGCTTGTCATAAGACAGAACAATCCATGAGCGACCTGGAAAGCGAATAATCGGTCAGAATTAAGGTCCTAAAACATCCGCTTCTTTCTTCTACAATCCTTGGACGTTCGCGGCAGCGGTGCTGCGTCGTATTAAGGGATGGAATGGGATATGGTAAGAACGAGGGATGAGATTACTCAAGGGGGAAAGCCGATTCAGGGGGTTGAGGGTCACTAAGACACTAACCATCTGCTCGCCTCCCACTCAATGATCCACCGGCAGCAGATCTTCATTCTCCGTCGGACGCTCGTGGTGCTCATCAACCTATACTTCTCGTCTTCTTTGACCGGCAGGAGGCTGGCGAACCACCAAGGAAACAGTACTGGATCTGATGGGCATTCCCCGTAGATGGCGATAATTCTCGGTAGAAGCCAGGAGACGCTCCGTGTCCGCATTCGCGTTACGAAGTCAACAGCGAAATCGACCAAGTCACGCGTCGACATCGCGTCTAGATCGTCCAGGGATATCGGTGCCGGCGGTGAACGAGCTGACGCTGGCCGTTCGGGGTCTCCTGGATCTGGGCCTGCGGTGTCTGTCCGTGAGGCCAAATTCCGGGCAGCATATCGCGCTGTTTCATATGCTTCTACGGCTTCTTCTTCCGCCAAGCTGATATCATCAATCCTCTTAATATTAGCGACGACATAGCCATCCTGTTCTCCATGTCTGGTCACCCGGAAGCGTGATATACCACGGGTTTCCAAGAGACTCCTGCCATCTGCGAAGTACTCGATATTGATGATGCGCAACAGTGTTCCGATTTCCGCGAACTCGGGTTCCCCAGGATTTGAGGAGGGGGTATGGAGAACCATACCGAAGGTCCGGCTGCCTTCCATTGCCCGCCGGATCATGAGACGGTAGCGGGGTTCAAAGACATGGAGGAATGTCGGCATATGCGGGAACGAAAGAGTACAGATGAACAACGGGATATCAAATCCGTTATAGTTGGCCTGTTGCTCTATCCTGTAGGCATGCGCACGAAGTGCGACCTGGTCGGCCCATAAGCCGTTGATGATTTTTACCAAGCGTTCATTTGACGGAACCCTGTCAGATGCGGCTTGTGGCTGGATCGACAGACGACGTCTGCAGATTGGGCATAGGTCGGAATGGTCAAGCACACGCTGAATACACGTCCTACAGAACGTATGGCCGCATGCCGTAGTTATCGGGTCGAGGAAGATCGCGTAGCAGACTTGGCAATCCATCTCTGCTCTGGTCGAGTCTTTTAACCTTGTGAGCACCGCATTATCGATCTGCTTGACGGTTTCCTCAGGAGCGCCAACCGGTGCGTAGGAGACCTCGGCACTATAGTCCAACTTGCCGAGTTCTGCCATGGCGTAGGTCGCCGCTATGCGCCCACCTCTTAACACCACTGACTCCGGTTGCCTCTCCCCCAGTGAAGAAATGCCAGCGGCAGCCCATGGATCTTGCACTGCGATGTGCGTCGATACATCTTGTAGATCCGTTACGTCTCGGTCCAGCTTTATGGCCGCCCTGACGATTGTTAATACCTTGTTTAATATGACGTCGATGGCACAATCCTCAAGGGCATGTTCTTTCTCGCAGTCCTCAAAGGGGCACTCGAACCCTTGAAGCCGGCTGGCCGTTGCCGGCCACGATATGTTGCTTCTGACATAAGTCTCAGGCATACAATGCCTGCATAAACTATGCCCACAGGGCAGCGTCGTCGGCTCCTGAAGGATCTTGGAACATATTCGACATTGAACGAGTTTGACAATCTGCCGAGCGTCCTTGACGGCGCTCAGAAGTATTCGAGAGGCTGACGACGGCTCCTCCGTCCCAGTAGGGTTTGGGACGGGAGTGCCGGGCCCCGCAGAGTATGAATGCGGTATTGTGGCGTTGGAAATTCCCGAAAAGTGGTGAATGCTCGACAGCCCTATGTCTGTCTGTAGCGAGGACATGGGAATATGTCTCATCCAGCTATAGTCGCAAAACGATGCGGCGCCCAAAGACCTCCAACGATGTCGCCTAGAAAGATTACAAGTGCATTGGCGAGGTGCTCAACGTTACAAACTCACACCGGTGAACCCAAACGAGGAGGAAGGTCACCGAATAGCTTGGAGACCTGGGCCAAGGAGGGCCGGCTGCCAGGAGTTCAGATAAGCCAATGTGTTCTGGACCAGTGTTATATCCAGGAAGCTAATGAAAGAGAGCAGGCGTTACATCCTTTTGCGCCGGGGTCGGGTGGCCAGAAAACAGGAAGCTTTCCGATACGAGATGGAAGTACCTAGGTAGGCTAGAATAAATACCATGAACGAATGGTGCAGGGAGAGAAAGGGAGTAAGAAGGCCGAAGATACCTAAAAGCCTTCCTTCAAAGTTTCAAGTGTGTCAAGCCAGTGAGATCGTATACGGATGAAGGTGTAGAGGTCATCATACATTTTGTATCTATCGGCCCAAAGCACGTGTTCCGGCCGATACTTGGGGTTTAGTGCGCAAAGGAAGGGGATGGGAGAGTCCTGACGTCGTAAATACTTCAATGGGGCATTTTTTCCCAGTGCTAGCCTTGAATTGCGGGGCAACTTGCGGGACCCTCGAATTGTCAAAGGCTGAACGAAGAGACGGAAAGACAAGAAGGACGATTCACGCTAAGATTATATATTAAAACCCCCCTATTGTCAAGCTAGAATTTGCCGATCGAAGAGACCGAAGCCCTCCGGCGGATGTGATTACTTGCGGCAGGAACCCATCGTTGTCATTGACCCATCTGAGACGATCATGAGCGACGGCTTGGCTCTGCATCATATAAAGAGTATGACGCTTACATCTCACGGATTTCCCTTCGGGGCAAGTAAAAGCTGTGGAGGTTACCATCCCATACTCCGGTAGACCAGCCAGGGCTTCTCTGTAGGATGCGCTTTGCGAGCCATCGACGTGAGACCTTTCGAGCATCATAATTAAGAGAGCTCTCTTACCGACTTAAGCCAAGAAAACGTCATGGCAGCTTACTCCACTTAACTTACTGTACCTATTGCATGCATAACGTCAACGGGTACCCTAACCCAGCAATACAACTTCAATTTGTCGCGCCGGTTGACGCTTCGACGGGCGCCATGAGTCTGCCGCGCCGACCATGAAATGCGGTCAAATACTTCATTCACGTATATCGTGGCAACGGCTCCCCCCGGGGAGGCTACTTGTCGAAGCTTATAGTGGACCTTCTAGCACGTGTCGAAAGCACGCGTCTACCCGGGCAGCGTAACTCAGTTCGTTACGCCGCTAGTCTGCTGCCAAAATCCTACAGTATCAGTATCAGTACGGGTAACTGATCACAAAGCACTGGTAAGTACTAGGTATGCAATGGCTTCGTCAGAGGACGTTAGCCTCATACAGGCTCTTTTAGGGCTTTTTCTTTTTTTTTTTCTTGAAATTTCAAAGACGTTCTCAATCATGTGTTTAAGGGCGTTCAAGTCTTCTCGGGCAGACACCCTTGACCTACAACTCAAGTCAGCGCAAAGGATGGCGCCATTTCAGTCCTTTCCGCCATTCCAAATTGTATAATCCGAGCGAACAAGCCCACAAGGACACATATGCGCGGTGTCTTGAGCTGAACTAAGCTTTTTGTCTTCTCCGTTCGGGGTACCTGGGGATCTGGAATGCCTATCGGGGCTAATGCAACTACTACCGGGTGAAAATTAAAAAGCTCCACCAGGCCCAGCCAACATCAGAGATACCTTAGACTTCGGCCCTGGAGCCTTGAGCTACATTATCAGTAGGGTCTGGATATATCCTACGTGTGTTCTGAATCATGACATCTAGTGGCCACGCTTGAGCGGTAACCCCTGGGGCATGCCCCCTTGCTTAACAAGGGCAGGAACAGCATGTGAACAGCTACAACGCCCATCAACCACAGCTGCTGCCTCCTGAGAGCAAAAGCGTGCTGTCTGGCTAATATGGCCTAACCTTCTCCAAGCGAGCGTGCCAAGTATCGGGTTGAGAAAGGCATCCCTATCAGATCGCCCTTAGGGACGGTCCAAGATGTCAGCTACCGAGTGAGCGACCTAGACTATTATGCAGGCTGAGGACAGGAAAATTGGCCTTCCTAGAAAGGTAATCTGAACGATTCCAATCTCTCACTAGTGCGCCCTCTCAGGGTTGCGAACGGGTCGGCAGGAGCTGAAGCATACGCAAGTCCGTCGCCCGCAGTCCCTAAGCTCAGGATTCTTTGTTGGGTCGTGGTTTCAGTGCTGCGGGATTACTTGGTAATATCCCTAAGGATGTCGCCCCTGTGTGCGAATCGCCGCAAGCAATATAGAAGCACGCTAAATAGGAGTATGCTAGCCATGCGTTTGACGCCCGCGTGGCGAGTGGTAAGTCGTGTTATGTAGCCAGAACAGAAACTGGCAGAGCTCATCCGTGTCCATAATAGATGGATAGATCGGTATTTGAGTGGAGAAGTAAGGTCAGCATTTCCCTATGAATACTCCATCCATCGGGGGGCGATGTACCACGAAGTATCAAGAATCCAATGAAAGATTCCACGGTCACTAGGGACGCTATTTGGGAAAGAAAATGTTCAAGACTACACGGATAAGGTCGTTGCTGAGGGTATTATCATAACGTTCTACCGTATGGCTTCTTGCATTCGTTGACGGCGAATAGAGGCCTGATTATACAGCTTCGAGGAGACGGCCCGATAACAACCAAAAGGTGTTAAGGCCCCATGAATATATCAGTCGTGCCCATCCTGGGTGCCGACAAGCCAGCCTTGGATATATCCGAGTTCTTCACGATACGTTACTAGAACACGGGGCAATAGTCTTGTTACGAACGTTGTAGCCGCAGAGAAATATATATATGAATAATCCGACAGAAGGCACCTAACTTAGGGGGCTTAGTTAGGGATGCGTAGGCGCTCCATTTCTATTATGCGCCGCCATTCATCGAGGCCTCCGGTCTAGAGAGTATACGACGGGACCACCACTCCTGTGTCTATCTACCAAAGGGGCTTTCCAACGCGGGGAGATGGATGATTGTCGGCTATCTCCGTCCCCGTCTCCATCCATGTCCCCGTTGTTACCGGCCCGAGCCCCTCGTAGCGAATACATGTACCGCGAAGGGCGCGTTTGCTCGGACGAGTGGTGTATAGAAGATAGTTGCTTTCCCTCGCCCACCCGGCCCCACCCACACCGGAGATCAAGGGAGGAGTCGCGGGAATCGGGGAAGGCAGACACCCGAGGCTGTCGTTCTGTGTGGAGAGGACGGCCCATAGAAGGCCCCGGAAACCCCCCCCCCCGGGGAGTCAAAAGGATTTCCTCCCGTGTCCAGACATCACCCCCATCGGTGTCAGATGAAATACCTAGCCAATGACCTGCAGGATGGCACGAGAGTGACGAATATTCTGTGGCTAGTGACGCTTGGTGCGACTCGGTAGTAGGTGAATATATATAAGCACGAAGGCATACGTGGCAATGTACCTAGCGATCTTCGGATAACGGTCCACGGCAATAGCTAGCTCAATGGGACGAGGCAGGCTTCTATGGATTGTGTGAGCGTGCTTCTTGGCTACGGCTAGTTACATGGCCAACAGCGGACTGGCAGTTATTACTACTACGAAGACGCCACCCCTTTGTAGTACCGGCCCTGTGTCGAGCGTGTCAACGTTAGCCTCATCTAGCCTTATCAACCACAGTGTAGCAGCTTTGCACACTCCAGCGTTATTGTTAGTTACTCTAGGTACATAGTTACCATACAAACAAGCTCGCGCAGGAGGCCTCGAGGGAGCAAGACACCTGAAGTCAACTGGCAGGTCCAGGCGAGCGAGTAACAGATACGAGGACCCATCCACTATGGACGTATTCAATGATGACAATTCTATAAAGACTAAAACTAGACAAAGCAAACACGGTTGTTCAGAACCACTATCTATCCCCAAAAAAAAGGATCCCTCCACATCACAAAAATCGCAAACTCTTTAAGTCTCGCCAACCACCAGCCATATAGGCGGGGTTGCAGTAACATTCGTTCGGCACGGGCCGTAGCAGGCGGCGTTCAGTCACATGCGGCATTGGCATGCTCGCATGGCCCTCGCCGTTCCGGATCCAACATTCCAACATCTCCTTGGCATGTCCTGGCGTTTCCGTGGCTTTCAAAATCCGGGGGAGGCGTCTGATTGACAGACCTACGTCCGGATGTCCCTGGGGTCCATTCGCCGGGCTCGGCGCGGAGTGGCATTTTCCTCAAGCTTTTCGCGAAGCGTAGCCGGTAGCCGACGGGTCCCCTGACCCGCGGCGGGTATGGGATTGCACTTGCATTCCTGGGTTTTATTTCAAGAAATCCTGGGTCGCATGACTGGCTCCATCTTGTTCTCCTATCAGTCTGGTCAGCTTCGAATTCAGGATGGAAAGATTTCATGAGGGGCTGCGAAACTTACATTCTTCATTCAGCCAGAGGCATGTCCATAGGACCGTCTAAAGGTCTCTTGGGTCGCATGGGTCTTCCTGGTCCCAAGGAGCTTCTGGGTGATCTTCCCCATGGCTTCCAAGTGGTCCCTAGCGGCAACGAGGTGCTCTAGGTGCTCGAAAGCATCCGGGACGCTGTACTCCTGGAGATAGTTCTGGAGGGCTTGTTTGTGCTGGTTCCACTCATTGATCATGGGCTGTTCTACTGCCTTGATAGCGGCAGCGACGTCTGCAGCCTGTGCGGATCTTGAAGAGTGCTTTCGGCTGCTGGAGCCACTCTCCAGGGTGTCCTTGTTCTTCCTCTTTCGACCCTTGGTCGAGTGGGAGCTTGCAGCCTGTCCAGACGGAGGAGATCCGCTCATATTGAGTGAGCTTCCATTGTCGTTATGCACGCGTCTCATATGGTCCTTAAGGTTCCACTGGCGCGGGAATCCGTTTCCGGGGAGGGCTCGGTCGCATCCTTCGTATGTGCATAGGTAAGGCTTATCACCGTGGCCGTGCATAGCGTGGGCCTCCCGTTCATGTCTGAGGAGGCAGGCAGTCGACGAGAAGCGGGCGTTCTCGCAAGAGTCCATCTTGCATCGGTAGGGCTTGAGGTGAGAGTCGACGAATTTGCTGGATCATGTTAGCTGGAAGAGAAGGGGAAAGCTCTACACGATCGGTAGTGCTTACTCGTAGTTGCACTTCAGCTTCTCAGGCTTGTGGTTGCAGCCTGATTGGCCTTCCCATGGGCAGTGGAATAGTCCATCCGCCTGGGGAAAAGCGTTCCGGTATAAGGGGTGGTCCCGGGCAGAAGATTCGCCCTCGCCACTGGTACGACGAGTAAAGGAGGGGGGCAAGACAAATGCGTCCTCACTGAGAACAGCTCCATTAGCATCTTCCGTGGACATCATGCACATCTGCCGGTCCAGGCTGCAGGGATCATAAACGTCAGAATCTCCATCGTCCCTAGTGCTTTTCGTCGAAACGTACCTAGGCGACATGCCGTTCATGACTGGCGAAGAGTTGTTGGTGTGTGCTGGGGAGGTCCCCAAGGGCATTGACCACGAGGACGCATCCTCAGGAATTCCAGGAGAAGAGATTCGGGATTCCACTGGGCTGAGAGAACCCCACGAGGTCGAAGGAGAATTACCTGCAAGACTTGCATCGAAATTCAATTGCATGTGGCTGGGGTCAATGTGCTGCTGCGTCATGCCTGGCGCAAGAACAGCGGGAGAATATGGCAATCCATCGGCTGAAAACCCTGCGCTCATGGGGAGCGTTGGATAAAACATCTGGGAAGAAACCGAGTGGGCATCCGATTCCGGAAGGAGATACGCGTCCATCTGGGCATTACCTGTCATGTCAAAATTCGACATCTGGGAACTTTGAGACACGGTAGAGACAATTCTTGGTCGGCTCTTACGTGAAGAGGCCTTGATAGTCCTGTTCTTGTGGCTTCCGCAGGAGCTACGTGAGCTGATCCGTCGCATTGGCTCTGCGACAGCAGGCGCGTGTTCCGAAGCAATCCATTTGCCAGACATGTCATCCACGGTCTCCGTTTGGTCCTGTCCTTGGCCTCTGGGGGCCATCTGGCCATATGTATAATGGAATTCTTCCTCTCCGTTGAAGTTCTGTGTACCTTCAGTTGACGGATCCCATACTGAACCATGTAGGTCTGCATGTCCTGTATGAGAATAAAGAAAAGATCCACTGGTAGTAGAGAGCAAGTTTCCTTGGGAATATGAGCTGTAATCACTGAGGTTAGGTTAGTGTACTGTTTTCCACTACCCAGCGGGCGAAATCAATCTGCTCCGAAACACAAAAACAAAATGAAAAGCGGTTCCGTCTGGCACAACTTTGTTCCTGTAGGCACATCGGTTAGTTTTCAGCACTCACATGAGGGGGGGCTACTGTGTACAAACCAAGACGGATGTCCTAGAGGACGAGCTCCACGAAACATATTTTTCCGAGGGCTAGCATTCGACTGATCCGGAATACATGTCCAGTTAAGTCCAGGAGGGCCAATGGATAAAATAGCATCAGAAGCAAGCAAACATATTCAAATGAAACATCCATTGGCAAGACCAGGATCCAGGTAACAATGTCTGTTGATGCAGGAAATAATCAGTGGTTAGTGGACACGACGCGAGAAAACAAAGGCTCGAAGCCGACAACGTTGGCGGAGGAATACGTACTGTGGTTAAAGATCAATTGCGGACTTCGGCTGGTGGATGCGCTCCATGGAATCGGCGAACAGAAAACGTCATGCCTACTGGGGAGAAAGAGAATCCTGGAAGCAATCACTCATGGTATGTGGTCCGGGCTGGGTTGAGCAAACGATTGGTAGGCCGGAATACGGAATCATTAACGTTGGATTCTCCTGGCGCGGTCAAGTCCAGCTACTCTACATTACCACCGAATATGCGAAGCAATACAGCGGAAAGAAGAGCACCCGACTTTGGAAGTCCGGAAAGCCTGCACATAAACTGGTGGCCCAAACGGTCGGAATAAGGGGTTCCTGGCAAACATCCTGGTTCTGAAAATCCTTGGTGCGAACGGTTTGATCCCTGGGCTGATATCTTGAACGGAAACGAAACAAAGTAATCCTTTAGGCAGACTCGACGACATCCGGACGGTATGCTGTTTGTCACACTGATCGTTCGGGCAATACTCACTGTCATATCAAAGAGCAATGCTCATAAGTTTTCTGTTTCAGCTCCTCTGAGTGTCGGCTTTGTTAGCCGGTCGTAGCCAGCCGCTCGCAGATTGCTGAGCCTCAGAACAGATAATTCCGGTGAAATCCTCGAGGTACGGGTCCACGGTACGGTCCTGCCTTGTCCACGGGTTCCTATGATGGCTCCTTTCCTTGAACTGGATTCCATGGCTGTAGTAAATGGTCCTCGGCAGCTAGGAGAGCAGAGCACTTGCCAATGCTCGAACGAATTTGAGCACAGTACAAGACGTTTGCGGTACATGAGTATACGATAAAGCAACCTGAAGACCCGGTAGAAATGGAAATTAATGCAATATACCTCGCGGGAGTCTGGACGTCGTCCATATCTAATGAGTTGTAGTTGGACATCGAGTCCTGGTGTGAAGTAACCATGGCCGTCATGGATCCTGTGGGCTATGAAATCCTGATGGGCAATTCTGGATAGTGTCCTTGCGGAATGGGAGTAGTTTCTCTCTTCTCTGGACGTGACCTTGTGGTAAGATTGTCGGTGTGTATGTAAGATGTCGTACAGATGATCCTGGGTATGATAATTCAAAAGCACGGCCTGTTGATGGGTTGGGTATAAAGCATGTGGGTTCCCGTGCAATGGATGGAGTAGAAGGTCAGGTGTGTTTTGTCTTTGAGACAAGATCGGTGTAGAAGAATATGGGTCGGGTCGGGGATGTCGTTGGGCAGTAATACTTTGGTTTGGGCTGAAAACTAAGATGGAAAGATGGAAGTTGGGCATGGAAAGGGGATATGAGGGTTTTATTGTTGCCAAACGCAGGAAAACGAACAGGGGGTTGGGCAATGGAAATTGCGCATTGGATGACAAGATGACAAGCGTGTTGTCGTGGCATGCAGACAAGCAAGTCTTGTCGCCGATTCCCCGCTCTGAAGCCCTTGCAATGATCCATCGCATCGACAATGATTCGTTGACGATGGACGCCCGGTCCCCCGTCAGGTTACTCCTCTGTCCATTCATTTCCCTTCGTTTGCTTCCCTCTGATGTGTTTTCTGTCTTTAGGCCATTGCGCTGGCCTTTTTCTCCTGCAGTTGCGATAGGCTCAGTCTGAGTTGGCAGTTGGGGCATGGTCAGTCACTCGTTTATTTCCTTGATTCGAAGAAGATCGGCGCAGACCATGTGGGGAACTGTAAACGATTGACAGCCTATCGAGCCTGATATATGCAGCGTGCTGAGACGTGACAAGGGCCCATGGCTGCAGAGCCAACACAGCATTGCAGTCCCAACTCATCCCATTAATCTTTGAAACGGGGGAAAGTATCCTGCTGAGTTCCCGTCAGGAGTCTCACCAAGGCAGTCGGTCACCCATTGAAAAGCCCTCATGGGCTGCGTCAAATTTTCATATCTTTTGAAAGTGTGAATTGGAAATGTGGAGCGAGTGCAATTACGGAGTACCGACCGGTGTATCAACCCCTCCGAACTTTGGTGGATGCCGACTAATGTAGAACACAAAGTTGGTGACGCTTAAAACTACTTCGTCGGTACCCTATGCAAAAGGACTCAGCCAGCCAGCCAGCCAGCCAGCCACGAAACTGGTACTTTCATGCTTCAAGCGAGTATTGTTATGTGTGTAAGTCCGCAGTCCACGTCAGAGAATCGAACACCATGTGCCACCAGTTCGCGTTGGAATTCCAATCCCGATTAACCCGACGCATGTACATCATCAGCAACTCCTTTTACCCACGATCCCGCTAGTGAAGATGCTGAACGAAAGGCAGCCTTCCGTCGAGAAATAAAACGCCTAACGCCTTGCGTCTTTGCGGGGTCGCATCCCGACGTTCTATGACATACTGAGCACTACGAATGTAGATTCTGAGCTAGTATGTAGCAGCGTTGGTTACGCTATGACAAGGCTTTCTAGACCAGCTTCTAGCTCTAGACGGCTTCGAGTGGCTTACCAACGGCCCGACTACCTCCATGTCGTTGTCCGATAGCCCCCGGAATAATGATCACCAATGCCTCGCTGGCTTGCTTAACTGGCGTGTTCTTACGGGCGACGAAAGAGACAGGTAGTGTAGCTTAACCTGACTCTTGAAGTCGAAGAAGGTATATGCATCCATTGTAATTACACTTCAATTCCATCTTTCCACGGTTGTCACCAGAAAGCTCGAACATCGCCCGAGTCCACATTCCCGGCGCCAGGCATTTTGGCTCGTCCCTGGTCAGCCCAGACGGATTCTTCCCAAATAGCCTTGAGCTCTAGTTCCCCGTCAAATTCGTCTTCCCATGCGAAGAGTCTCAATGCAGCCTTAGCGCCTTCCCAGGTCTTGATTCTTAATACCTGACTCGCCATGTTGATCTTGCCCAGGTATTCATCCCTCGCCAACTTCATCTGAGCTTCTTCGAGGGACGAGTCTGTCTTCGCCGCCGTTGCAATACATGCACCGAACAGAACAGACCAAAACCATAGGGACTGACTGTATTGGCCCTTCTGCATGAGTAGCTCGGTACGGCGGACGTCAATCAGCAGTTGTTCGATGAGCCAGTTCAGTATGAACGAATCGACCCTCTCTTCCCTCAATATTACATGAAGGTAGAAATAACAGGCCATGAAACCGGTCCTGGTACAGTCTACTGGTCTCAATGGCGTTACGATGTTGCTGTCCTCTTCTTTCGAACGTGGTATCTTCTTAGCCAACACTTCTGGAAGCGACTCGCCCCAGTCACTCGAGGAACTGAGCGTGAAAAGGCTATATATCGGCCGAACTGTTGCCTGCAGCAGCGAGATGACCAGAGACTGGTGTACCGAGTCCGTCCTATTAATCTTGACGATGTCCCAAGCCGATCGACGCGTTACAGTTCGTGCCGCCCTGCAATAGTCATTAGTTTGGCAGTTGCCAATGGCATTGTCCAGGGCATTTACATAAGAATCATCCGCTGAACAAGTCCCATTCTCGTGGGTCTCCTTACTGGCCCTTGAAGCTGCTTGATCTTGGCCAACCCACGAAGATGAGATGCCACTGTGTCGGTTGATCCGAGTGCATTCTAGCAAGCGTCAAGCAATGAAACTCTCCTTCATACACTGCCACACGTACCTCCACAAGAGCAAGAGTTGCGACAGCAGCCACAGTGCCATCGTGTGTAGCGGTAACGGGATCTTTGATTTGCTCGTTCACGAACCGGATTGTCTGGAGTCTATGATAGAGGTATGGTATCCGGAACCGCTCTGCACTGTCATCCGAAGATGAGTCAATACCTAATGGTGTTTCACAGCCCTCCCTCCCTGAAGTGCAATTCTGGGATTTTAGAGTGAGGCAACATATTACAAGCCAATGCGGCAATGCGCAAAGAGAACAGGAGACTGATGAACTCATGAACTTACTCGCCAGTTTCCCAAGCCCAATGGAGGGCTGTCATTAGAAGTGCTGCATGTAAAAAGCCCGGATGCGTCATGGCTCTGTGCACGCTATATTGAAGCATTAATCTCCTGGCCTGTCTCGACGTGGCGAGGTTGCTCACATGAACGAATTCGGATTTCTTTCAACCCGAGTAGTGTATAACACCTTCGTACTTGCGAATAAATTGAAGAGGTCTTGGGACCTATCCGGCAGTTTGAACGATGTCCCGGTGAACGGGTCTTTCGGGCTTGGATCCAGCAGCGACGCGCTCGGCTCTCCGGCGTCCGATCCGGGATCAGTGTGCTGCGGCGTTCCGATGGGGCTCGGGCTGACGTCGCTATCCGAGTAGCGACACTCGGCGCCGTGCTTTAGACAATATGAACTATGCGAAATGTCAGTCAGGTATTTCGCAGAGCGTGACGCGGTTCTAGAGCAATCATTGAGGAAAATACTGGGCCGCGGGGCATCTTTCCCCGTGGCCGTCTGCCGCCTACAGGGAAAGACTTGGGGTCGAGTACACGACTGCATAGGCACCTACCATAAGGGCTTCTGTTCATCACATCGTATATGCTTTCGCTTACTATGGCGTTCTGGCATTAGTCATCGCTCAGACACGTATCTCTTAGAAGCGGCGAGGAGAACATGTAAGGGCTACGCCGCTTAATGCGATCCATATCATCGAAAAGGAGCCGGACCTGAGGAGTCTCACGGAAGCTGAGGGCACTGACCAAATTATGCAACCTCTTTTGGATCTGCGATGGAACTTGCGCTGGCGCTGAATCACAAAGACCGGCTCCATATTGACAGAGTTCTGCGAAAATATCATAAGCCCAGTCCGCGCTCACCCCTCGAAGGCAGGCGTTGGGCTTGCTAGTAGTTATCTGTCGGTGCCACCTAGGCAACGATATTTCTCCCATCTATTCCGGATGGAAGGGGATCGCGAAATTGTGAGACCGAAAATGGAGCGTCATGCAAGGCTACCTACTCGTGCCACCAATTCCTCTCTCAGAACATCTGCGGCTTACGGATACGAAAAAGGGGGCAGTCCAATCGTGGCTGTGAACACTACTACGCCACCGAGCAAATGACTTTCATACAATTGGCAGGTAGCCCGCATTGGAGACTCTTAAGTACAGTAAGTAGGTATGCCATATCATGAGACAGGGTAAAATATGCGACGACTTATGTAAGAATAAATCTCCTTAGCCGCCTTACCAATCACTTTATGCATAAGCATGAGCTCGACGTTGGGAATGCCTCCCCACAACCCAAGTTCGAGCTATCACTGGTGGAAAGCTTTGTCACACAAAGCTCGGGTCAGCCCTAGCATCGTCCAGGTTGCCGGACTGGGAAGTTCTGCAATACCGTAATATGTCGATAAATTCGGCAAAAGCAAAAATAGAAGTAATGCGCGATACCCCAGCTCTACCCGTATGTAGTTCCTTTTATAGCGAGTAAGAGGAGGCCGTAAGCCATCTCGAGTTAAGCGTACGATAAGCGGCAGCACGTGACATGGGTATCGTTGAGGTTTAGCCTTTTGCAGTGGTACATAGTAGTCTTCCATTAGCTTCGGCCTAATTCATCGAGATGTACGGTAGCTTGATAGAAGTTGGGCGACTGGGATTGACCGAATTCAACATGTGGAGAGGAGCCTATTTAGGTCAATATGCCAGCAAATGTGTGTTGCAATTCGGTCTAGGTTGCTGTCTAAGTTTTCTCATTTGCAACTGGGGTTGGGAGCAGCCAGATATAGCTTCAGCTTTTTTGTCATTGCAATCCTAGGGCCACATATCAAAGCCCTTTCAATCCTTTCAATCTCCTTTCAACAAATCACCACAACTGCCGACACAATACAGTAAAATACTTCTTTATTGTTAGTACGTTTTCTTATTCGGCGGACCCCATTACTTTATTACTCCAACTCCCTATCGCACGGCATAGCGTACGCTATTTAATCAAGGTATTTAGGTAGGACTCCCTACATAATTTAGTTCGATATATAAAGTTCGCATGTCTATTATTTCGCCCCAGAAACGTAGTAATTGTGGCATAAGATAGTACCTATAAACGGAAGTCTCGCAGGGACCCGTTTCTGAGGACCGTCCTAACAGTAAAACAAGGATTCTACTGTGCTCGCAGATAGTAAGGCGAAGACGTTGTCTCGAGCTTCCTAGGATTCCGACGCCACTATTTTGAGCGGGTACCTACCTAAGTTGGGAGTGATTTTAATCTTCCCGAGCCCCGGAGCCGCGAAATGCGACCCGGCCCGTTTCTACCAGAACGATGGAGAAGTCCAGGACAGCAAGCATATCACGTGATTTCTCCTTGGGAAGCACTACACTTTAGCGCTGGTCGTTTTCGATAGCCAAAGAGTACCTTTGCTAAGCTCACCCGGACAAGCCCAGGCACCGTCAATGCCTAAAGCGGAGACCACTGCTATCGACTCGTTCGTTATGTAAGTTGAAAGGTTTCCCGACCATTCTCGGGCTGTGACCTCCTCCGACGGCTTTTAGTTCCTTGAGGAACAGTCTACGAAATCAGGGTTATGAGGATGGCGGCTCGGGTTGAACACCGATGAGGAGAGCCCTATAGCAGCCCGATAACCCGAGATAGCGTCATAGATCGAGCAAGGGTTACAAGCGGCGTATCTTCTGCATTATAGCTATCTTCCTGCCTAAGTATGTATGCAGGTACTTATTTAGGTAGGTAGATAGCTCGTCATCGCCGAAGCTACCAAATTGTGCTATATGGTTGTCAACATATATGGAGATCTTCTAGGGCTCTGACATGGTAAGGACCGAAACCATAAGTGAGTTTTCACCGCGCCGGACTGAGGATATAATTGGGCTAGATAAGGATGACGGGTTGACAATCACAGAGAGAGGATTTCAGAGACTCGTCGACTATATATCCACATTATATTTTACTCCAAGTTAGTATATAGAGCTTTGTTAACTACCTGGGCAGCGTCTAACAAGAAGGGCAGCTGCTGAGGACTAATAAGGCTACGAAGCTATTGGTTGTATGCGATGCAAATCAGCCTACACCGTTTGTTGAATGGGCATTTCATACATGCAATTACGTACATACGCCCACTGTGCTAATAATAGACAAGGAAGGCTGTACGAGGTACCAGCTTCGGTGTTCAGGCGTCTAGGCACCGTGGGTGCAACATTCCAGCGTTACAGTACGCAGAGGCATTCTGTTTTCTGTTAGTTCCCTCCACCAGATCCACTGTGCATCGATGTAAGCTCGCATAGATTTGTATGCGAACAGACATAATCCAATAGCTCCGTCATGCTTAACACTATCGGGAACAACTAAAAGTCGATCTAGAAGCAACTGGCTTACGTACATCCTATACAATTTCTATTGGACTCTATATTTTAACCTCTCCTGGCGACAACTGGGCCTGTGGATGCACCTAACAGAAAATACCCCTTGATACTGTAGCTGCCCTTCGTGTATGGGAATTCTCAAACTGGACGAACCAATTCCTTTCCCATCATTACCTACTCTCAGGCTGGCTAAGGTCGCCAGCTTCCAGATGTTCCAGCCATTCCATTCCGCACCGTTAAGATCACGTCTTATTGCTGGGCGTGTGGGTTTAAGACAGGGCTCGTCGAGTGAGTGCATTACTCTGTTCGCCCGATCATGCCCTGTGGTATAACCGAATCAGAGCAGCACGAAGTTGATGACCCGTGAAGTAATACATGACTTGCGCCGACGCCCTCTACAGGCGGTCTATCTCCAGCCATTCATTAAGGGCGCGCAGGTGCTTCGAAACATATCGGCCTCGCTGGAACTGGCAACCCTTCTGCTATTGTCCTGGGCAGCAATGCCGTTGGGCCTTCACTTCTGTGTAACGATTTCTGCCCAATCCAGTCACATTCCCAATTAATCGTCACCGCTATTCGTCCCCCAAGGGGAAACCCTGCAGCCTACAACTTACGAGTGTCTTGCGAAACGGAAAACCGCTCATCTTTTGGGCAACAATACAGGCCAAAATGCCCTCCCTCTGAACCTCTTGTCTGCCCAATCGATGCCCTACGATTCATCATCGCTTCACCACTGTCCCCGGGGTTATCCCCGAAGGTAATCGGCTGCGACGTTGTCTTATGGTTCTTTGCCTGTTCCTAATTGACTTACATCCTGGTCGATCCCCACACCCGGCTAAGATTTGGCAACGCAAGCGAACATTTCGAGCCCCTCCCTCGCCCAGTACCTGGACGCCCGAGAAGGCTTGATTCCCGTGGGCGGCAAAGTCCCAAATAAAGTATAGGTTAGTTGATGTGGGTTATCTTAGTAACGCAACCCTCGCCCCAGATTGTAGGGAGAACTGGGGCGATCATCAGAACCAGCTCGGATCTAGGGGAACCCTGATCGGCGAGGCTCGTCTATGTCATGCTTGTCAAGTGGCAAAAGTTCGGCGGCATACTTCACCACATAAGACGTCGCCGCCTCGACCTTGATCTGATCTTAGACACTACTGGACTAGAATACCTGTCTTCTCCAAAGCAACCGAGGATAGAACACATTGCCTTCAACGTTGTTATAACCACAGAAAGGATTTGCCAACCTGGCATAATAGGCTCGTGGTTGCTCCAGAGGTTGTCTCCATATCCGTCAAGGCGTCTGGTCCAGTTCTTATCTCGGCCAGCCAAACTCTTGATTCTCACCGCTTTACTGGCCGACCAGTATACACCGGATAAATATTGGGTTTGTGGATCCAGATTGAGGAAGCTTTGAGCACGCCGAGGAGTATCTCCGGGAAGACCTGTCTGTAACTGAGGAGCCAGAGTGTACCATCTCTGAGGAACTTAATCGGAGTTGAAGTGGGCTTGCTTTTTCCGTCTGCTGTTTCCTTTCTTTATCCTTTCCGGCCGTGGATATTCTGTTCTGCCAGATCTACCGGAGAAACAATATGGCCCAGGAGCTTGTGTATAAGACCACCATGTCGAACGGACCCTGGAACTCCCCTCGCAGGTGCGATACCATACACATCTCGCTGCTATGACTGGCCATCACGCTAACACCCTCAAGTATCTTATACAATGACAGGCCCTTTCCAGCGAACACGTACGACGGTGGCTATCATGGGTCAAGGTAAGGATGATCGTGAAAACCCTCGCTTTGATAAACCATCCGAATAACACTGGCCTTCGAAGCGTAACATACTCCTCCTCCGGACCAGACTTGCCGTACGGTATGCCGGCGAAGGTGACAGTACCGGGGACCAGTGGTCTCGCCGGACGTGCAGAGCGTCCATATTCCTATCCGCCGGTTCATACATCAAGGTTGTCGCCCGAATCATATGGAAATTTAGGGATTGTGCATAAGCCTTCGTATACTACCATGAGTTCACAGAATTGGGACGCCCAGGGTAGATACTCCCCTCCGGATCCGGTGGACGATATCCTTGCTTCCCCGAGCGCATCTGACTACAGTCTGGAGAATGGCGCCGGCGCAGGAGCAAGCAAGTCGAAAGGTAGCACAAGGGCCCGCCCTCAGCGAAGACCTTCCAACAGGGATGAGTTTGACGGACCACACCAGTTCCTTGCAAGACCGCCTCCGGACTATGTAGCGATGCAGGAAAGGGAGCTTCCACATCTACCGACGAATCTCTTGGTGCAAGAGCAGGATAGTGTCCTGACCCGAGTCAATGATCGACTGTCGCAGTGCGCATTCGATTTCGTTGCGAAATATCAGTTTCCCATACCACTTACCCAGGACATGCGCCCAGTAAGTCACTATTCGTCGAGGCAACTTGCTCTCGAGCCATGCCTCGAGGGCCCATAACCCCGAACCATCTTCTGCAGACCTGCCCTGCTCCGCTCTGTTCCTGGAACCGTAAGCTGACTCAACACCAAAGGTCGAGCGGCCGCAGGATCGAGAATGGACCGAATGGGTCTACCTATTGAAACGCCTAGCAACGAAGAGGCGGATCCCAGCTCGTGTCCTTTACAACGGACAGATAAAGCAGTTCGTCACGATCCTGGAAAACTCGTTAGAGATGAGGCATGCTGCAAAACATCAATCTCGTCCGCTCAAAGACGATCGTAATGTGAGTACCAGATGCCAATTTCTGCACAGTGGCTTGTGGAACATAAGCTAGAACGACGATTTTGAATCTTCTTCAACGAGGGTAAAATGAAAGCGTGCCACTAACTAGGATACATTTAGATCCTCCAGCTCATTAGTGCCGGGATTCAGGTTGCGAAGATCCTCAAGGATGCCCCGGCAATGCAATATTTAGATAACCTATACGTTTCAACTGAACAGCAGATCCAGGAGCGGAGTGCTGCCGCGTCGGTGCGGTTTCGATGAAGGTCGAGACGGCCGCTATATAATCAACGTTTGTCCTGCACTTGCAGAGAGGACTGTGCGGAGAGCACAAAATGGGCAAAATCGGGTTGCTCCAGAATGATGCGATGATACCCGGTAGTGTACTAACTACGGACATCTCGAACGAACGAAACGAATCACAAATTTCCTTCCTTCTGATTCCATGAATCACATGATTGAAAGGGACGATCTTCCTTCGATCAGAATGATAATGAGAGAGGCGCCATGAAGGGAGAAATTCGCTGGAGTTGGAGGTTTGAGACTCTTTACTTTCAACCACGCGAGTATATCAAACGTATTGTATTCTTCCTGTCCCCCCTGTCGCGAAGGGGGCGTTTTTGACGATAGATCGATCGATCGCAGTTGTCGTTGGGGTGCACGATGGTTTGGGACATTTGTTGCACAGTTGGATTTTGGCAGGGTGGGCAAGGTTGGGCAAAACAGCCCTAAGTTGGGCATGAAACATCCCAGGGCTAACACACAATCTTGCACTTCTCCAACGTCGAGGCTCGTTCGGCTCATCCACGCACGCACACAAGCCGGGCGGAGGGCTCCACACCGGTGAAAATATCAGTCTTGCAGACAGATGATACCCAGGGCGGCTGTTACCCTCTCGGGGAGTATCTGAGCTCGAGGCAGAGAGGAAGAGTTATATGCAATACCAGTCTCGCAGACCGTGGCCATAAGCTTGTTGTCGAATTGAGCTCCACGCTATTCACATTACGCGACATTCGAGGTCTTAATTGATGTACTTCTGTATCTATAGATACCTAATATCAACTGTTTAAGTACTACCTATGACGAACCTCGACATGCTGATACTCTTTATGACAATCTCTATGGCCCTAACCGAGTCTGGTTGACCACATCTCGACAGTTCTTTCATTACGCCTCGCCAGTGAAGTCGCAACATGCCCTTTCCCCATTGCTCTCCGAGGTTCCTCGCTTGCTTGCCTGCTCAGTGCTTGCTCTGTAGTCCTAGGCGGGGCTGATGGTGTGGAGGGGTGGTGGGTGGTGGGGAGGGCTGGCCGCTGGAGTATTTAGCAACACCGAGACCCGTCACGGCCTAGCGTCCACGGCTATTACTATCTACTACTCCCTATCAATCGGTCACCAAATCGGGCTTAGTGTACTATGGCCGAGCCTCTGCGTTTCGAGACGGCTTTTAAACGCTCACTGCCACCATGATGAAGGTTGTCCAACATGCTTACTCGTTCGCCATGTCTCTTCAGTCGCTGGAGAAGATAGAAGCCATCTAAAGTTTACCAATGCAATAGGAAGTGTTTCGGGAATCCAGAAATGCAGCCTTAGAAGAGCCAGCCGAATCCCAGACGCTATCTGTATGACGTCCGTCAATTTCAACGCAATCAAAGGCACTATTCCAGTGGCCTCCTATAACTGTATAAGAAGTCCAACCGTACAATATATAAACACTGGTAATTCGTCCTGCTGCTAAAAGACCGCCAACGACCTTGAACCTTGAGCGCGAACACATTATGGCGTCAGTCTGTTCAGCATCGCCGTCGGGACAAAGCTTCCCACGTGGAGAGTCAGAATCGGAGTGGGAGCAGATCGAATCCAATCCCGCCTCGTCCGTTGGATTTTATCCCAGCCCGTCGAGCGGAAGCTTGGGTAGTTGGGGTATCGTGGGATATTCTAACCAAGTGCAGCCCTCTCCGCCCGCTGCGTCGCCGCTGAATCTGGATGCGGACGCTCAGCATGGCTATCCTACTTCGTTCCCGGATCAATCAGACCGTTCCGTGATGTCCTCGACAGGAATCGATGAACAATATCTCGCAGCATCCGATGGGCAACAGCTCTTGGCTAGTCACGGGTTCTTTCTCCAAGACCAGTTTGCCAGTAAGGCGCATCCCTCTAGATGGTATGTGATAATGGTATAGATGCTAAAATAAAGTACCAGGTTCCGTCGATGCTTCTCAGTACTATTCTGCCTTTCAGGAGTCGATGGCTCCGCAGGACTTTTCTGCGCTGCCAGGCCTAGAAGATTTCGATATGCCTTCTCAGGTTGTTGACCTCGGAATACCAAGCCAATTTCGCACACAGAACGATGTTCCGCCATGGGACCCTACAAATTTGAAGAATGATAGTCCGAGTAGCATGACAACGAATGCATATAACTTCACCTCTCAAGCTCCTGCCCAACCGTCCCCCTCGGACAGCTCTCGTCATTCAAGCCCAACATCTCACGTCAAAGAGGAGTCAGGCAAGACGCCCAGTCCGATACGGAAAATCAAGGGTAAGGCCAAGATCGAGAAGAGGAGGGCAGAATCACCCGGCAAATTTGTCATTATGACACCAAACCTTATCAATGCGCAATCAGGGAAGCCAAACCCTTTCGAATGTTTCGAGGCGATGCGCACAACGCAAAGAGGACGGAAAGGTCCACTGGCGAACGAAACCAAGGAGAGTGCTCTGCAGGTCAGGAGACTGGGTGCCTGTTTCTGTTGTCACAGTCGTAAAGTCAAGGTGAAAAGCCGTTCGAGTTGTGGCTCCCATCAAATCCGCTAACACGGCAAACAGTGCGACAAGGAGCGCCCTTGCAGGAACTGCAAGAAATTGTCAGCCCAAGTTCCTCAGATTATCTGTTGGCAGTTTCAGGACTTCCTACCCGTGCTTTTTCCGGATTTCATTCGCGAGCATTTCAAGAAAGATGCAATAGCCAGTTTCATCAACGAAAACGTCCAACATTTCAAGGTCGGGGGAGAGGAGCAGCTCTGCTCCGTAGAGCTCTTCTCGGGGTTCAGGTTCCAGTCAACTCTTACTGTACCCGCGTCGTTCTTCACCGCAAAGACAGCCGAGGTGCTTCAACACTGGCACTTGAACGCGGGGGTGAATCAGATCGACTTGCAAAGCAGGGGCTCCGCCCCAATCGGCATTAATCCTGAGAACAATACGCAGCGAGAAGAGCTGAAGAAACGTACACGGGAGTATGTCCATAACCTCACGTTTGAGCCCCTATACGCCGAGCAGGTCACTGATTGGATTCGTTCAACCGCACTGCCATGCAAAGTGTTGAAGATTGTGCAGCGATATGCGGAGCAGTCGAAGGTGAGTGCGAGTCCGTCCGTCTCCTTTACCAACTAGAGGCGCGACTAACTATTACGTGTATAGTCACCCATGGTCAAGCGGGCACTGTCCATCTACGTCATGCACTATGTCCTCACGCGGCAGCTCTGCCTGACCAACGCCACCATCCTGCGGCTGCAGCACACGAACCTGGTCCCGCAGAACAGCCCCTGGGTGACAACGCGCATCCTCAACCGGCAGGTGAAGGCGATGCTCGACGAGCTGCTGCTGAAGGAGACACAGGCGCTCTTCGACGGCTTCTCGCGGTCGCTGAAGCCCAAGCTGCGGCGCGAGTGGGCGCCCTGCGCCGCCGCCTTCCTCGTGCTCTGCCTGTTCATGGAGGCCGTCGAGACGGCCGCCGACACGTTCGTCATCTCGCAGAACGAGGTCGGCATCCGCAGCAACGGCAACGGCAAGTGCTACGACGACGGGCGCCGCCGCGAGTTCGCGCTCTCGCTCTGCCGCGACGTCGAGAACCTGCCATTCAGGCAGTTCGCCTACCAGTTCCACCACGTCTACCAGACGCACTCACGTGACGCCGCCGCCGCCAGGCCCTTCAACCCGCTCGTCGACGAAGAATTTGCGCGCCCGGGCCAGGGCGACCTCGACGACGCCGCCGTGGAGATGGTCACCGGCCTGCGGGAGCTGCTCAGCGGGGAAAATTGTAAGTCGCCCTGCAACGTTTCGACTTCTCCTACCCCGCCCTTTTCTACTTCTGATTTACGCTGCTAATGACACCCACCACCGACAGGGCGTGAACTCGACTTCCTTGTTGCGGACCAGATCCTGCCGAATGAGGAGACGCACCCTTATCCCAGAGACGTGTCGCTCAACTACACGGGACGGCTCCTGGCTAGGTTCCTCCTGTCTTTCACCGACGAGAAATATCTGTTTGATGGGCAGTACTGAATTGGGCATTGTATTTCTATAACGCACGGCTCTCCGTGCCCATGATGGGTTGTTTCTGGACGTACTACATATATAGGGATTACATGGCAGGATAATAGGGATACCCTTGGGAAGGTGGATAGGAGACTATGTCCTTCATGAAGAGACCATTAATACTACGAGAGTAACTTCGGCCTTCAAGGATAGCACCCCAATTCGCGTCCTCGTAATAGCCATAACTTCTAGGGAAGTGTGTCCGCGACCAATGACGCATCAGCGCGTAGGCATTTCTTAACAGCAGAGAGACGTGCGGTATGTTGTACCCACGTGGGCTCGTATCGCATCTGCACACACCATCGTCTCCGTCACGCCCCGTCCGTTCCTTGCCTAAGTACCTACGTAGCATCTCGGAGCTGACTACCGGATCCGCAGCCCTCCCCCGGACCCATGCCGGGACCATGTTTTAACAGAAACACCTGCCTCCGTTCGACACTTGACCACCCACGTCCCCCGGAACGCAACCCAACTAATTACCTAGCTCGGCAGAGCGCGGCGGCGATCGAAAACCAGATAGAGGGGCCACGCAGCTGCTTTCCCCGCCACCATTGGCTTGAGCATAGAATGCCGGCCGCCGGGCCATTCCGGCCGAGCCGCCGCTTAAGTCTTTAGGTAGCCCTAGGCGACCAGAAAGAGGGGATAAAACTCGACGACGACGACCATAGGTATGGAGGCGCGTATTCGGGAATACCCTACAGTGGAAAGGTAGGGAGATAGATTACTGGAAAACGGCCGCCAAGCTTTGCGCCGGGGGGCCCTTAGCTAGCGTCCCGGACGAAGACAGCGATAGGGGTGCCCGGTGATCGACACACTTGTTGCCCTGCGCAGCAGCTAGCAGCTGTTTACGGGTTACAGTGCATTTCTTACTAAATTAGCATACACCGCATAGATAGCTAGGTACGACGTATACAGGGCACTTTAGGTAGACAGATAACATTCGATGCTTCCGGTCTGGCTCGATCGCAAAACTATGCCGTGTTCGCCGGATAGAGCTCCGTCGTCGCGGGCGTAATTATGCGCCTGGGTTGGCAACGACATCGCCAGGCATGTACCTAGGTGGCATTGCCGGTGTTGCGGCGCGGCACCGGGTCCTTTCACGTACGGGCAACCATTTGTTACGTACGGGTTGTGAGAACTGCCTCTGTCGATAATTACGATGAGGGGTTGATGGCAATGTATCTCTCTCCCGCGTGTGGGGTAAGGTTCCAAGCAGGGCGCTCACAACCAGGCGCCAGGGCGAAGAGTCCGCAAGTGGAAGGAGGGCGGGGAGGGGTTTGGTTGGGGAAACGCCCCCTTTCGTCTTCATCGCTAGCCTTGTCTCGGGAAACTGGGAAGCTCAGGCGACCGCCAACCGTGACTTCTGGGAGAAGACGTTGCTGCTTTTTGAGGTTGTTTCTGTTCCCTGCTGCCGTATCCGGGCACGTGCGAGAGCTTGCGGCTGCAAATCTTCCCCCCTAATATTTCTAGGTGGATCTACATCGTGCTCAAAGATACAGCCGTGACCCATGTCCGGAGCAAGCTGCTGAGCCCGTCGCGCCTTGTGAAACTACTTAAAGCGCCAAATAGAACTCCTGTTCATATCACCTGGGTCTATGAGGCAGCTCTCCCCATCAACCTTCACCAGCACCTAGCGACCGACGGTGAAATTTTCTAGTCATCAAGATGCCTTCCAGACAGAGCGTCGCCGCCGCAGGGTTGGCTCTGCTGGCTACTCTGCTCCCGAGTGTAACTGCTATGCCAGCACTGCCATTCAAGATCGAAGCGCGAGAGCCGCCGCGAGCTCTGCCGGAAAGAGCAACGGCTGATGACAAGAAGTATGTCAACTCATAGCTCGTCTATTGATATCGCAGCCGAAGACTTCACGGTGACATGCGAATGCTAATGATTGTCCTAGGTGGCAGCCTGCAATGGACTTCGATACAGATGGCTGCTATAACACACCAGCCATAGATGCCAATGGGAATATCGCAGAGGGCTTGGATCCAGGGAAAGACGGGAATTCAGGCGGCTGCCGTGATGAGTCGGACTTGAATAACAACAACGTCTACTCACGCCAGCGTTGCAACAACGGCTGGTGCGCATACATTTACGACTACTACTTCGAGAAGGACACGGCGGTGGGCGCACTCGGTGGTCACCGGCACGACTGGGAGCACATCGCTGTCTGGGTCCAAAACGGCGAGGCGAAATTCGTGTCGGCCTCGCAACATGGCGACTACGAAATCAAAGATGCTCAGAATGTGAGATGGGAAGGCACCCATCCCAAGATGGTCTACCACAAAGATGGCATTAGCACGCACTGCTTCCGTTTCGCCGATCAAGGGGATGATGCCATTGAGAACCATAAGGGCGTTTGGTTCTACGGCGCATTGATATCGTGGAACGGCTTCCCCAGCACGCAGCTTCGAGACAAGCTCATGTCGGCGGACTTCGGATCAGCTAGCATCGGTATCAAGGACTCGAGCTTCCAGTCACAGCTGGACAGGTCCCGGGGAAATCGCGCTCCAGAGTTTAACAGCGCCCTGGATGTTGGTTCTCCGGGAAATCCCTGATTATGCTCCTAGGAACCGATTGAGATACAATCTTAAGGGTAGACTTAATTCACGGCCCAAGCGTTTAGTAAGGATACTCATCAGCGACTGGAGGCTTAGAGACAGCCGACAATATCTATCGCCGCGGCGTCCTTGTGTGAAGGCTGATGTCACATATCATGGTATTGGTGTTCTGAGACGTCGCGGTCTCTCTCGTACGCTCTCCATGCTTGGAGAAAATGATTGTTTGTCCGTAATTAGTCCCGCTGTCGCACTAGTTCAACGACAGCAGGGTGGACTGGACTGGTTGTCTAGACCGTTGGTTTATTCTCCCACTGCGAACGATTGAAAAGAAGTTAACCATCTTGCGTATTGAAAGTCGCGAGAGGTAGGCAATTCGTGGGTTATGGCATTGTCTTCGGCCAGCTCCCAAGGGAAGCGACGAAGACGACGAGGACAATGAAAAACGATGTCTATACGGGAAAAGACAAAACCAAGGAGATATATATGTAGAACTTGTATACTTATTGACCGGTCTGAACACTTCAGTTATTTGATCTCAAGTCCTCGGAGACTGATATGCAGCGAGTCTCCGAGTTTGGCGTTGGTGGCCAGGTGGTTGATGAAGGTGGGAAGGAGTCTAAGAAAATTTGTACGCGACGAACGTATTTCGTACTATGGAGCTCGTCCATAGTTACGGAGCACTCCTGGTCACGTGACCAGGCTACCCAGTCCTTGGGATTAATCTCAGTGAGCATCGAAAAACTTTGATGGCTTTTCTTCTTTTCTCTTTACACACATTTAAAACTACGCACGATTAATCAACCGATTTTCATTCGCCCACTTGCTATCGGTCATATTTGCGTGCTAGAACAATTTGGTTTGCTGTCGAATCATCTGTGACACTTTCCCTTTCTCGGTGTGTCTCGCCAGGTGGTAACCATATATGCGTGCACGCAGTCCTCATTTGTAAAGTCTGGGTTGAACAGAGCCACATCACAAATGTCTACTGCAGGTGTACGTGATGTTTGGTACTGTCAGCATTCCCAAAACCCCGGCAGCTCGCCCTAGAAGTGCTGTTTATGGCCGCCACTATCGTGTTCATCTCGTCCGAAAATACACGGGAGGGAAGCAGCTCTGTATATGAAACCAAGCTTGTCCACTGCCTGCAATTGGATAGTCCATAACCTCTGGTCTATGGTGCTTTGAAGGCCGTAACAAATGGCCAGGATTGAGAAGACTCAACATTAGGGTCTGTAATGCCGTCTTGGAAGACTGTAGTTCAATCTCAAAGCCGAAATAAAGTTCTCACCAGCCAATGTGCGAACGCCGTACGACCATGTACAACACCATCTCATAAAACATGACTCGTCAGTACCTACGGGATCAGCCAAGTAATATGATACAGCACATGCAGCAGCCGTCAATAAGCTCCTACAATTCGAACCGCTTTTTCAATAACCACGATGCTATTGTTTGGCGTCCCAGTTAATCACCGGCTCAAATCCCGATTTCCGAGCAGAGCCCCGGTTTAATTGGTAGCTCATCTTATCGCAAAAAATTGCTCCCGATGGAACATTATCAAATATTCCCTCCCATCACCTTCCAGCTTTTCGGGTATATCAACCAGTATGGGCATCGTCACGACGGCACTGCGGGTAGGGGTCTGGGGTGTGACTGGCGGGGTCGCCAGCGTAGGTGTTGGGGCAGCCTACCTCGCAGCCAGCACGACGCTGGTCGACCTAACGAAAGACGACCCGCTGTTCAAATCACCGACGTATGTGAGATACAACCCGAAGGGCAACCCGGCCCTGCAAGACGTTGTCATAAAACGCGTGCCTCTGCGCAAGATCAAACCCGCGCTGCGCGACGACGAGGAGGCCCTGACCCTCGAGTTCTGCCGAGGCGTTTGGAGTCGATGGGGTAACGGAGGAGGAACCGTTCCTTTTACTGCCCGAGATCGGATTCACTGACCGCGAGCCAGGCTTCTACGTGCAGAGCAAGCTCCAGGAGCGGTATGACAAGCCGCCAGGGAGCGAGGACAACCTGTGGAACGTATCGGAACTCGCGGTCGCCAAGTACGACAAGGGACTGCGGTTCTCAAACCATTTCGAGGTCGTCGAGAATAAAGGGAACGAGATTTATGGCCGTTGCGGCGGGTCGCCGATGACCCCGGGCCTCAGGGATTCGGACGGCCTCGTCGTCCTCAGTGCGAAGATCAACCGCGAGGCCCAGCAGGCCGAGTTCAGCTTCAAGTCGGCCTTATTCAACAGCGCGGCCCCGTATGTTGAAGGAGCCCAACACTCGGTCCCGCCGAAGATCACGTTCCTCCACCGGTGGTATGTCCGTATTCTGACGCAAGCCGCCATCGGGAACGTCAAGGCGTGACACGCGCCTGAAATGTGACGCTCGTCTACGATGGAGATGTCTTACTAGCGGGTTATAATAGAATATATTTATCTGCATACATCACCTTAGCGGCCGGACTATAAGATGTGTACGTTTGAATGCAACGCAGGGGCGCCTCAGCTGATGGTGGGAGGACATACTGCGTCCGACGACTTAAACTACTATTGTACGTAACTTGTAACACGTCCTCTGTACCCCCTTTGGTATTATGTTAGTTTTGGCCATCATTCCGAAACACCCCCTTTGTTCGACCCGAGTGTGTATATCTAGGCCCAGCACCACTTTTCCCAGGGCAAGGAAGTCTCTTCAAGCACCTTCTTTCACTGGATACTCATAGGCTCAAACCAACGTTCATCATTACGCACATCATGGCCACCATTCACGTATTTCGGCACGCTGAAGGCATGCACAACAGATTTGCCGAATTCAGAAAAACAAGGGATCCAGACTTGACAGAAGAGGGCCGTCAGCAGTGCCGTGGTTTTGCCCGCGAGTTCCCTTACATGGACAAAGTGACGCATTTGGTCTCTTCGCCAATGCGTCGCGCCATCAACTCCACCCTCCTAGCATTTGCTCCGGTAAGCACGAGGCAGAAGATAATACTCCTCCCAGAGCTAACTGAAGCAGGTTCGCGCGTCTCGAGCTTCGGATCCGACCCTTCGGAGCTCCTTCGAGAGTTCGGAGACAAGGTAGACCTGGACGCAGTCCCGAAGCAATGGAACAGGCTCGACCCGAGCAGCCAGTTCGCCTATGACCTAGAGAAAATCGAGGCTCGCACCGCGGCGGCCCGGGAGTGGCTGATGGAGCTTGCGCTCGCCGCCGGAGAGGGCTCCCACGTCGTCGTGATGACCCACGGGCAGACCGCTCATTTCGTCACAGACGACTTCGAGGGCGTCAGGCCGCCCAAGTACACGTGCGACTGGCGCGGCAACTTGGAATACCGTTCATACCGGTTCGACTTCGCCTCCAGGAAGATGGTCGAGACGTCCGAAAGCCGTATGAGACGGGGGATGCCGCCGGCCTACACTCTCGACGAGGCAGCGAAGAAGGAGATCAAGGACGTTCTACGGCGGCGGATCCTCGAACGAACGCCTGAAGTCCATGAGCTCTACGAAGCTTATAAGTTATAGACAAGCTACGAATTAAGGTGAGTCATTCCCAGCGTCGTCAGCTAACACCTTACAAAACCTACATTCTTGGCTAGCCTCTCATATATGAAGGTCAGATGAAAGCGTCCTAACTCCCTATTCCGCTTGGTCACCCCCCTTCCCCCCAGACCTGATATCAAGTAGCGCAATAAAGATACCACATTAACCCACCAGTAAGTATGCCTTATTGTGCGTTTCTGAAGCACAGGGTTAATCCATCAGTGACTATTTCTTGGCAAGGAGTTAAAGTACGGGGCCCATATTGGTAACACATTCAGGGGTAAGCGGAATTTCGCTCTACCCTTTACAGATATAACATAAAATGATACAATTCATTACCAGTTATAGTTGCTAATTCACGGTTTCTTCAATTACACTTCAAACATGTACATAATGCTTTTCTTCGGTAGTTTAGTGTAGCAACTGCCTTGTTCTGGTGCTATAACGGTAGTAAATGAATGATTTCTTGCTCCATATGGCTTAGCAACACCGGTGAAACTACATGAACCCCTAGCCCCAAGCGCTTTACTGCAGCGCCATGAGAGTTAATCTCCCTGTTGTATTGGTGGCTCGCTTGCACTACGAGCTCGAACCGTATGCGTAAGGGCAACGTTCGTCAAGCTTCGGTCACACTTGCCTCATCAAGATAAGGGCCACGATTTTGGGGCGTGGCTGCGTGTAGGAATTTGGGAAGCCGGACACAAGGTGAGGCTACCCTATAGGAAGCAATGGGGCTATCCTGGAAAGTTTAGTATGTGAAAATATACAGGATAGACTGAATCAAGGTGTGTCGCAAGTGTATATATTCGCTATATCAAAGCTATGAACTTCCTGTGATAGCCTGGGGGATGTTGGAGCTATATATATTCGTGAATAACCGTATTATTAAGCGTATTATTTAATTGTTAATCTATAATTTCCATTATTAATCAAGGATAGATAATGGAAATTGTGGGCAAAGGTGTTGCAATTCTTCAGACTGGGGGGCTCTTGGTTGCTGTCTGTTTCTGTCCTACAACTGGGGGTGGGGAGAGCAGCCACATATCTCCCTGGGTGTCAGTAGGTCACACAATAACCGCTAACGGCATTTGGGTTTAGCTTTGGAATAAATATGAACTTCATACCCAGTCAAATAACACCGAATCAACGTTTAATGGAGTAGACTGCGGTTTTCAGTTAGCGTTGTTGCCGCTACCGGATTACTGTGTGACCTTCTGGCACCCGGGGAGATATGCTATAGCTCCTTTGCCCTTGCAATCCTAGGGCCACAAACCAAAGCCCTTTTGTTCTTTTCAACGTCCTTTCAACAAATCACCACATCTGCCGACAGAAACGTATAAAAGGACGCATAAGCAAAGTCCTAGCCTCAGCCCCCGAATAAGGGCTGGACCCATTTTATCCGAAGAAGAACTCGGGATTCAGAGACTGCTCTTACGGCGCAGCTGTGGTTAAGGCTTTGAAAACGACTGTAGCTTTATCTTGGTAAGAACGAGGATTAAAAGAGGTTAGGTAAGCGATGGCTATTTATTGAGAGACTACCGATAAGACTTGTTAGGCTAAAAGATCTACGTGGTGTCAGATTACTGTCCCACAAGCGCTAACTGTAACAATCCTAGAATATGCAGATAAAATACACCTGGGAGATAGTTGAAGAAGTATGGAACCCATGATAAACTTAATCAAATCCAAAGTATTTTTCATTCAAAATTTTGTTGTCCTTGTCGATCTTGTCGTCAGGAAACCAAAAGGCCCTCTTGTTCATTTGCAGGTTGCCTTTAGTGAAGGTCATTACCGGGCGCGTTTGAACGCTCTGGGCGGCGCTGGCGCTCACAATTCCCGGGCAATCCGAACAAAACCTCTGCCATTGTACGAAGGAACTTGGAGAAGATAGCGGCCGAAGTCACTCCCGGCACAATGAGCTTCGCCACGAGTCCAGTAAAGGTTGGGCCAGCCTGAGAAGAAGCAATTGAGGAGCTCACGGCCAGATCTAGAGAAAGGCCCGCCGCAACTGTACAAAATAGAACAAGTCGCTGGAGTCTCTCTTCCAAGCCACTGTGGCGCAGGTCGTGGAGCAACCACCAGAAGGTGAAGCTCCCGCTTACCAAGGCAGCACATGTGAGCATCCGAGATGGCGCCTCTTCGGTTTCCTGGAAAACAAGTGCCTCGAAGAGGTATCCCAGGTTGGTCACCGCCATGCCCAAAGACAGGAAATTTCCAACGTCCTTGTGAACGGCCGAGTAGAACGCAGTTGCTCCAAGTGTTGATAAGGCTAACACAGCCCAGGTAATGTCGAGAGGAGGTGCGTCAGAGGTGGTCTTGCTACCTTCGTCGCTGCCTGGGGTTTCTGGAATTGGAGAAGCGGAAACGCTGCCAAGAAGAGCGTAGATGGGTAGAGCCGAGCCAAGCCAGGATAGAAGCTGGGAGTCCAACCGTGTTAATAAAGCCGATATGAAACATCCCTGACTGCTTGTTGTAGGGAGTCGGCCTCTGTCTCCAGTGGAATTGGCCCCGACTTGTATCCGTCCCAAGTCCAGCTGACCTTCGTTCGGCGGCAATGAGGCAAGGTTCATATTGCCTATACCGTGCGACAAGGCTGAGCAACGATTTGTGATTGCGATATTGTAACCTGCATCCATCCATTGCGTTAAATTTCGTATCTGATCATCCAGCTTATTGACTATGGCGTCCGTTGCGGGTTTGAGGTCTTCATGTCGCTGGCTGCCGAACAGTATCTCGTGAACCCTTGCAAAGGCCGCGGCAGCAATTGACCCCAACGGAGAATGCGGCAGCTTTGGTCGCTCCGCAGTCGGTTTGGTTATGGGACCGAAGAATGCCATGATGGATTCCCTCCGGGGCTTAGCCAAAGCGAAGGGTCTCGGCGTACAGAGGCCCCTTGCGTAATAAAACAACTGCTGTAAGGTGTTGGGTCGCGCTAGGTTTGCCAGATGGCGGTAAAGGAGCCCCGTAGTCGGCGCCTTATCGGACGCCTTCGAATACCAGTGTCTCGAGACAGAGGTCCAAATTTCCCTATCTCTGATATCATCATCTTCAATGGACTTCCTGTATTTCCCCAACCAACCCTGGCATTCAATCCAAGTATCATCGGAGGCGGGGACCATCCCATACAACAAGGCCATCATAGAGTATGCCAGGTAAATGAAAGTGAGCATACGGTCCAAAGACGCTAGAAGGCGATGATGGAGTAGTCCCAAGAAGGAGTGTGTTCCATGCCGCCACATTCTCGCGGGCATAGAATATTTGGAAGCTAGACGTCGAAGAGCAGGAGATGCCGAAGGATGTTGCGAGGCGAAGACGAAGTCGTGGTGTTCATGAAGAAGAGTCCTATGGAGGGCTGTCAGTGCCTGCCACTGTTCATTGTTCAACTTGGCATCATTCTGGGATGATTGGGCGGTGTCGACTTCAATACATTTGGATTCGACCATGACAAGTCCGGCATATATGCCCTTGACTTCAGCGATTAGCTGCTCTTGGCTAATTGGGCGAGTTTCAGGCTGCTCAATTGACCTCATCGTCGTTTTGCTGTCACCATCAGCAGGCTCGGCTTCGGCTTGCGAAACTGGGACCTTGGCTTGAGCTACCGAACTTTTTGACCTGGTAGATGTCTGCCTTTGGGCTGCATGAGCGGCAGAAATGGGGCCATCTGCGGACCAAAGCCTCCCTACATGCGGTAACCTTCGAAAGTCAGGATCGAGTGCTGGTCGAGCTCTGCTGCGTTTAGGCGGCGAGGCCGAGCTTGGCCAGGCTTGCGAGATCGACAAAGGCGACTTGGTCGTCCCGGACGAAAGGCAATTACCAGATTCCGGGACACTTGACGGAATTTCTCGTTGTAATTCATTTGCTGAACAAATTGAGCACAAACCCGGATGGTGCCAGTGCCCGAATACTTACATGACGGTCTCTCTTGTGTCTTCGCCGGCACTGCGGCGCGAGAAGAGTCCTCTTGACCTCCCTTGCAAGCTTCTAGAACGAGACGGGAAAACTCCCTTTGTTCCAAAGCATCAGCATGTCGACCTTCAATGTGATTCTGGATCCGAGCCTCAACGTCGGGGAGGTCTTCGTTGCAATTGTCGATTCCGCAATGCACCCTGGACTTTCGTCGGAAGGAGTTTGCGTACGAGATCGCAAGTGGTGTTTCTTGCGGCATTTTGACCAAGCTGCAAGCGAGTACTTAAGGAATGGCGAAGTCAGCGTCGAAGGCTTGGATGGATCACAGGGCGACGCAGACACCAGTCAGGAGAGCCCCGTCCAAGCCGAGCAAGAAACTCGCAGAATCTTTAGATCAACACTGTGCAGATTCCTAGTAAATGGGCGGCTGCATAGCTTGTTGATCCAAGGAGAAGTAGCGACAGAGAGATCGTATAGTAGAGAAGAAAGCGGGCAACTTGTCTGATGGCCTTGCTGATTCAAAAAGTGGAAAAAGAGTTATCCAGAATGAGCGCCCATAATGAGGGATGGCGATCGTGAGAGCTCCCCGTCATTCCCTGCAGAGGGGAGCGCATCCGGGGTCTCGGGGGACATGCTATTGGACGGGGAAAGTAGGTGTGGCCACACCGCGATTGGACGAAGAAGTAGGGGCCAGCGAGTGAGAGCCAAATGTAGACAGGTGCGGCTGAAATGTCTACCCCGCCCAGACGACCTCTCAGGCGTCACAGGTGTTGCTCCATGATTCCCTCGTTCCCTGGCATCAAATGAACATTTAACTCATGATAATCACACGACATAGCATCGTCTTGGAGACCGTCTCGGTCCAACCTCTACTCGTAAGCAGAGTACACGCTCTTGTAAGTCCCCTAGTTCTTCAGATCGCAATGGAACCATGCAGAGACGCCGTGCATCGAAGAACAGGGGACCACTGCAGTGTCGAGGACCATCATGAAGCATCATGGAGCAAGTCCAGGTCTCATCTTTGTCGTCATCATTCAGGTACAGAGGCCGGTAGAGGACATTCGGGGAGACTGGCACGCCGGGCAGTTGTTTTCTTCTCAGCGGCTGCTTCATTTTCGACGGCAACGTTCATCGGATCGCAGCTGCTCTATTTCCGTGGGCTGTCACAAACGTCCGAAGCGAGATTGATGCGGTTTCTATGGGTTCTGGACCAGCAAAAGGTAAGCTGGCGAGGCATCCAGCTAAGTCAGGAAAGGATTTAACATACCTATAGGGCTCCCTACTAACGAAGACAAGTCCCTCGGCTACGACACGCATGTTATTCGTCGTCGCCGTCCATTACTATTGCCTATCAACGATGTCTCTATATAAGAGCACGGGAAGCGTTCGTCGCCGCAACTACGTTCTAGTGTTAACTATTGGCCTGGGAATACTGGGTGGTTTGACGGCTTCAGGAGATAGCCTAGAAGAGATAGGGATGACATTGATAGCAATCCTCCCTACCATTATATCACTTGGATTCGCTATCAGTGTCGCCGTGGGGGTAATGGAGGATTACACAGGAATGAGATCCCGCAAAGTCCCAAGCGATGGGCAACTTGACGTCGCATCCGGCCCGAGGTTGAAAGACAAGCTGTTTGACACAGAAGGCCAGCCGTAGTGGTGATTTGAGGGAGACAGGGAGGCGTGTCGGTCGCCTACGCGTCAAACAATTCGTTACCAAAGCATGAACCGCAATTAGCCGACCGAACAACCTGGACTGCCAGGCTACGTTGCTGAATGCGGCTGGGAGCCAAGTGCCTCGAGCGGTGCTCTTGGTCCAAGTGCTCCCTGTGTCGTTGTTTGGCCAGCCGCTGTAGCCTCCGGTAATGCCACACTCGCTCGATCTCCATGCCGCCGCCATGGTATGCGGGATATGCCGCTCAGACCGGAATTGTCCATATACCTACGTCGTCGCTGCTATCGTTTACAGGACAGCGAGCCGATCGGCCCATCTTCGCCGGGTGTCTTACACTCAGGTTCTTCAGGTTCGTCATCATGTACCGACTCTGGTGATTAAGGTTGTCTCTTGTTGGAAGTTACTATGGATGTTGTGGTAATCTTTACTCCAATGTTAGATATTCTAGCTGGGAGACCCACTTAGTAATAACCTACCTTGGATTGGGAGCTGCAAAAGAGCTGCAATTTTTCGCATGTACCTGCGGTTGACCCATGAAAAAGCTACACCTAATTTGGGTGACGTGGCTACTAGAGCGACCCACTGCTACCTGACAGTGATAAATATTTCGCCTGATACCATAGTAGTGCTTTCAGGTGTTCAGGTTGGTAGGTCCAGGCAGATACCCTTGTCCACAGAAATCCTTCGCCCAGTCATATACTGTAGATTTGAATTAGAGTGCTACGCTCCATAAGTTAGCTTGGCAACACATTTAACCTAAATGCAGCCCCAATTAATACATTTCTATTAAATTTTATGGTATTTGAATGCTTTCTTTTGCTGATTTACGAAGGTTATCGCCGTTAACACCCCATTCCATACTGCAAGAAGCACGTTAACCGAACGAATCACACCCAACCCTTTAACCGTATGCGTTCTTTTTTAAGACTGATCTGAATTAACGAATTTGCGAAAAAAATATTCGAAATATCGCCTTGAATGTTTTCCGCGATAACGTTAAGTTACCCCAGCTAGCTCAGGCTTTCCGCTGGCTCGTTCTCCAGTTTTCTTCAAAGGTATTCAAAATACATCCCTATAACGATATAAATCAACCAATTAAATGCCAAATCCCGTAACTAGTCAGCATGAGTTTTGTCAAATAAGTAACGTAATAATTAATCCAGTCTTTAACCGTGAAAACCATTGATCAGTCATCGTGTTCGAACATACTGGGTATAGTATCTATCGTGCAAATTACATCGTGTAATAATTTTCAGTGTATTTGGCTCAGCCTGGAAAATAAGGCTTGAACCCATTCGGCCTTGCATTAATCCAGTCTTTTGGTGCAGCGATTACGCGACAATTAAGAGTCTCAGACAAACTCCACTAAGTGGAGTTCTACCGTTGCAGCTAAAAATGGCCCGTAACCCTGCACCAGACCACTTACCCGAAAGATTCAAGTTCGATTCCTGCAGAGAGCGAAAATAGAACATTGGGCGTAGTGACGATCTTGCACTATGACTACCAGCTGTTGCCTCCAGGTCGACAACAACTGAAGGGGTGTCAGATAAGTAGCGCAATAATTGCGCACTTATTAATCCAACTTATTAATCCAGTTTTTTGGCGCAGCGGCTACGGGACAAGTTTATGTTGTGCCGACAGGGGTCTCGTTCTGTACGCTGCCACCAAAATCACCAATTTCTTCCTATTTATCCCATTCATCCGAATAAACCAATCTTTTAAACAAGGAAAAGTTCCATTACGCAACCAAATCAAGCCCGCTAAGTATAAAGCTTTATATGCTCATCGAATATAAGCCAATATGCATACAGAAATTTTTAAAAAAAAATTTCAATAGAAATTGCAGCCAATATGGGTAAGTTGAAGTCTGGAATATAGGCGGCCGCAATGCCCTCATAGCTGCGACGCAATAACCACAACCCGTACGGGCAAATGAATAGCTGGACGGGCATCTTCCGTACTAAATTACCTTTGGACGGCCCATGGCGAAATGATGCACGCGGTGGTTGCGTTGTCGCAGCCATGAGAAAGTTTGGGTCAGCTAAGTCCGGAACGCCCTCGTGGCTGCGATAGCAGAACGAGAATATTAACTTATTTTCTTAATATCTTGACTAAACTAGCTCCGATCGGAAAGCTATATATATGGTTAAAAGGCTCCTTTAAAGCTGTATATAATTGTATTCTTTTTAGTTTATAATAAACTTTTATTACTGTTATATTTGCGAGTTTATAAAAAAGTTTTCGACTATTTGTATAAGAGCGTACAGAACGAATCTTCCACCACATAACATGCCTTCCTAAATAAGAAAGTCCCTATAAGGATAGCAGGAGATGGTCCGTGCGTATTCCAGTGGCTGACAGGAAGACAGGCCAACCAACCATACCAGCATAATTCCCTACCTAGCCGCCAACCAACCCCGCGATGACATGCCATCCGCCCATCCCCTCACGGCCCACGTCTGGTCAGGAGCAAGAGAAGAGAGCAGACATATCTAAATCGTTCTTATCGCACCACATCACATCGCTTAGTAACAGCTATATAAACCCCAACAAATCCCAGGACCCCATCCTAGATATATAATAAAGGCAGAAGAAAATGGTAACGACACGCTCCGCAAGCAGAGCCGCCACGCCGGCGCCGGCGCCGTCGGGCACTGACGTCACGACGCCGCCCGCCAAAACCAGCAACAACAACAACAACAGCAGCAGCGGCAGCAGCAGCAACAACCGCAGCCGCGGAAGCCGCCGCCAGGGGGGTAGCTGGGCGCACGCGCCGTCGCGGGCGACGCTGCTATGGTTCACCGTGTCGCTGCCGCTCGTGGTCTGGGACAGCCTGTACGTGCTGCTGCGGCCGCTGACGATGGAGGGGGGCACGCTGCACTGGCCGCTGTGGGTGCCGTACCGGCTGTACGGCGAGATCGACCACGCGTACGGGTGGAAGGCGTTCCGCGCGCGCAGCGGCTTCATCGCCGCCCAGGGCACGCTCAACGCCGCCGAGACCGCCCTGTACCTCGCCTACCTCTGGATCTACTTCGCGCGGCGCCGGGTCCGGGGTGGGGAGGCCGGGAAGGGGGCTGGGGGTGGCAGTGGCAACAAGACGACGGCGACGAAGGTGCTGAGCGGGCGCCCCGCCGCCGTCGCCGTCCTACTCGCGTTCAGCGGCGCGGTTATGACGCTCAGCAAGACGGTGCTGTATTGTAGGTTTTCTTCTTGCCTCCCCCCATCCTGCGTTGTCACACCACGCATTTACCCGTTCGGGGAAAGGCTAGGAGCCGAGCGTCCTCTGAGTGTGTTACTGTAGAGGCTGATGGATGGGGGCAGGGCTCAATGAGTACTACTCCGGCTTCGACAATATCGGACACAACAGCCCGCGGGATCTCGTCTTCTTGTGGATCATTCCTAAGTGAGTTTCGCTCTTATGCGAGCGACTTTGGACTTCTGATTAACCGTATCCAGTGGTGGATGGCTCGTCTTTCCCGCATACATGATATATGTGATGGGTGGTGAGATAGTGGAAGGCTTGACGGCAGCCTCGGCGGAAGCGTCGATAAAATCTGAGTGAACGACAAGCAACTGTGTTGTCATATTATTAAGTGGCGTTAAGCTGTGGGATGCTACGCAGACTCTAGCCAAATAGTTGAGCCAGCCGTAATTATGTCTAGCTACCGTCCGTTTATAGTCTAAAAGGGCGAGGAGAGAACAGAAGTTTGACGGGCGTTCCCTATTCGTGATGGATTAATACCTATTATATCTAGCTATCGTTTTATTAGTCGGTGTTGGTACTTCCGCTGCTGGATATATGGGGTGGCTTAGTTACGATGGCCAGAGTCTGAAAGGGTCCGGGTGGACAAGTCAGTATATTACCCTTGCTGTGGGCTTTTGATCATAATGACTGAAAACGGTGTACCGAATTGCTACCGTCGATGCTCCTGTCCCATGTGTCATTGAAGCATAACGAGGTAAATATTAGTATCTGGACAGGAAACTGCCAAGCAACCGACTGTGAAGGCTTAACTAGGCCTCGTCTCCCCCAGCCAAGTCTTACAACTTTGAAAAGCTATTAATAGTGGAAGCCGACCGACGTGTTCGTGGTGTCGTGGGGTTACTCCTTGATATGGGCTCGGTAAGCCCGCCCAGATCCGTGTATTGTTCCCATACCGGTTCGTAATCGTTCATCATGCCCCTGGCTTGGAGCTGCTGTGTAGGCTCGACATAGTCCCCGGCAGTCGGGTAGCCCGGGGGTGGCGTTTCCCAACTGGAAGCCAGGTTGCGAATATTCAGCGGCAGCGGGGTGTAACGGTCGACGTTGTACGGTCGAGGCTTCGAGTCGATAGGGGAAACCGGCAGCACCGCATCATCGTCGCTTGGGCCCCCCAGGCCAGGACCAACTCCAGCGCAGCTAGATGAAGGTCGACAGAGTTCGCAAACACTGTTTCGCCAACTTGCACATCGGTCGGACTGGGCGGTTACGAGCCTGTCATTGATAATCAACGAATGGGGCGTTCCGGTGCTACCCCTGTCCGAGGTGCTATAATTGCTCACGTCGCTAAATCCAGAAGACGACGAGGACGCAGGGTCCGCGATAATATGCGACGTTACAGGTGAGAGTGTTGCCTCCCGCGCCACTTCGACGGAATCGGTCCCATTTCCGTAGCCATGGACGACGATCTCGTGATACAGCGGCCTCCCCGAGCTAGCTGCGTCGCCTTTTCCGCGGGCTGCGGTTGTTGCGTCAGAATAACCCAGGAACGCCAAGAGCGTCGAAACTCTCGAGAAGCTCCGGCGGAGGCTTATTCTTCGCCCGGCGCTCTTTATCGCGTTCTCCGTTTTCGAGCTGTTCGCTATCTCGGCATTGTCAGGGTGCGTGATAGCGAAATAATCGATGTCCGGTCTGAGTTTCTCGAGATCGGTTGGGGGCGCCGGAGATCCTGATATGACTGAATCCCAGCCCGATGACGACGCAGGTGGATCGCGGCTGATCTGATATGTCTGGTTCTGGAGAATCGAGCCCAGAGGTGGATCTCCTTCCCACGGCGGGAGATGTGCCGCCGGCATACAGAGATTACATGGCACATCTTTTGAATCGGCGACCTCAGATGGTGGTTCAGTAGCCCGTCTCAGTACCTGGTACATAGAATAGATCAGAATCCAGCGTACTTTGCGCGCATCGACAGGTCCTAAATTATCCAGCTTCTCGGCTTTTGTTGCCGAGTACACGGAATCCTTTTCAAATTGCTGGTAGGCCTTCACTACCTCGTTGCCCAGGATGCAAGGTTCCGACTGGTTGGTCGCCTTCAGTAGTGCGATATGCATCTTGGTCTGCTGGCTGCGACTCGTCCTGAAGTGCTTAGTTAACAGGGCCATTCTCCTCCGCCCGTTTGTCTCAACCTCCGGAAGCAAGGGGAGAGGGCGAGAAAGCGTCCGGAATTTGTGTCGGCTGTCAAATGAATCGATAATCTGTAGTGTGCATATACCTCCGGTAGCCTTGAAGGGAGTGCCTTGTGAAATATCAAGGTTCTTGTCCACCAGGTATTCGTACAAGGCCTCGAAACCACCCCTCATTGCCTGAAAGACGTCTTCTTCGAATATTGTCTCCGGAGAGTTGATTGAAGGGGGAGGGCAACATCCGAGCTTAGCCGCATAGAACCTACGTAAGAGAGTCCTGAATCTCTCAAGATGCGCCCTCGCGCCCGAGCAGAGCCCTAGGTGGGCTTCCGACAGCTCCTCTTGCAGGAAGCTGGCGATCATGGTTCCGCACTGTCCGAGGTTCAAATCCATCACGACTCGGGTGCAGTGGAGTAATTTGCGGGTCACTGAAGGCGAAACCTAATATTTTTCAGTTGAAGTCCCGATACTAATGCTTCTAGATAAAGGCACCTGGTATTCTGAATTTTTTCCCCCTAGACTTCAGCCGGGAGCTTGTGGACGAAGCTGTCAAGATGAGGTTATGTATTCGTCAGTAGAGAGGTCCGAAGTGGATAGTGCACCACTTCATCAGCCGCTGCTTGGAATGAGGTTCGTGGCCCACCCGCCTCTGAGCCTCTCTCTTAGTCCAACGAACCCAAAGAAATCGTCACACGTCGACATGTGCATTCCGCAATACGTGCCGGCGGCACTCGGCGACATATGTAGAAAGCCATCCCTGCAAGCTGCAAGCCCTAAATAGTCTGCATCAGGAGGGCGAATCAAACTAAGATAAATGTTCTAAGGCCTCTAGAAGATCTGATCGACAGCGATGCAACTCCACGGCGAGCCAATCACTAATCGTGCGCTGCTCGTAAATTCAGGGCCTCTTTGGCTCTTGGGTATACGGGGAATGACAATGCCGTGAACCCGGCGCTGTTTCCAAGGAGTTCCCTTTTTAACTCGATGGTTTAGTCTGCTCCAACGGAAGCCTAGACTTATGATTAAGCTGACTGGTTCACTTCTGGATTGAAGTAGTAGAGCTATGTAAGTAGATTGGACTGGATTAATCTGGGGATGGTCGTACGTGATGCGCATCTCGGCATTCACCTTGCAAACTGCGAGTCTCTCCACTTAGAAGGCAGATAACACACGCCTTGGCCATCGAGGTTCTCCTGGCTTGCCGGTAATGCATCGGAAGCGTCTCGCCCTGGCTCTATAGGCTATTCTGGAGCGGTATCCTTCATCATTGATGATTAACCCGTGGCGGCTGGCTTGATCCGCAAAGGGTCTACCTCTTCAGCCCGCCTCCTTAGTCGGATCCCGTTGCCGAGAGCGCGGCACGAGGCCGGCTCTGTTCAGGGTGTCGGCTGACTGCGGGTTTTAACCTTAAATAGGGGAGCGGACATAAAATATCCGGTCGTATGGAATTGTTGGGGAAGAGAAGTCAGACTTTATACCGCGCCGATAACTTCGTGGTATTTCTTCTGTTCCATGGTTGCTCAAGGCCCGGGGGCTGCAGCAATAAACATGCGGCCAAGGTGGGACGGCTGGCACGGTATCACCGGAGATATGTGACGCTTTGCATCGTGTGTCTCGGGCACGGAGATTCCTTGGCCACAGAAATGGAGTGCTAACATGATGGTATCGTGCCAAAAACCGTCATGATGCTGGCGTGCGTCATTCAGCCCAAGGTCCCGTGCGAGAATTCAAGCATGGTTTTAGCTTGGGCCGGTTTGTTGAAGGCGTGAGAAGCACACATATCTAACGTTAGCCACCTAAATTGCATGTGTTGCACAATTGGGTCCACCTCGAACGGGATAACATCCCGCTGTTCACGTTCTCATGCAGATGGTACAGAACCCCAAAGTATTAACAGACATATCTGAAGTTCGGGATAGGTGCATCCCTTGGCATTTGACCTTTGTGTAAATGACCCCTTCACCGCCCTAATTCTGCCCGCTCGACTGAGGAGCTAATTCGTCTACTCGGGAATCCCTGCCCTGGACACTTTAGTGACCTATTCCGCACTATGCGACGACCTCGCTGGTTGATAGTCGGAAACCCAATCTTCGGGTGCCATGTAGCGCGCATGAGGTCCAATGGCTTCCTTCAACCCATACACGTACATACAGTGCCCGTGTAACGACCTGATAAACCATACGCGTTCGGCAGACGAAGGGTCGTCCCCGTCGTCTTCTCGAGAGGAGGAAGAGGAAGAGCGCACCTTCGACCCACGTGCCCCTCGCTCGAACTACAGCCTCTACCCGCTCGAGTATCTCCTGTACTGTGATGTCTGTCACCAGATCCGCTGTCCGCGCTGCGTCTTCGAAGAGATTGTTAACGTCTACTGTCCCAACTGTCTCTTCGAGGTTGCTAGCAGCAGTCTGAAGACCGAAGGCAACAGGTACTTACGCCCTACCCTTAGATTTGCCATTCACGTGGGAAATTGTCATGCTTCGTTTTGCGCATGGACTGACTCCGCCCTCTTGCGTAGGTGCACACGAAGCTGCTTTCAATGCCCGATTTGCATCGGCCCGCTTGCCGTCCAGGCTTTCGAATCCGCGCCCGAGCCCGCCCTCCTGTCGGCGGACAGCGCCAACGCGGCCCCTCCCTCCGGCCCCTGGATCCTAGCCTGCTCGTACTGCAACTGGAACTCGGCCGAGATCGGCGTCAAGTTCGACAAGCCGCAGGGCATCTCCGCGCAGCTCTCCAAGCTCCGCCATGCCGAGGACCTGCAATCATCTAAACACTCCGTGGGCGGCGAGGACACGTCCTCCCCGATCAAGATGGACGACGCGCCGCCGGAGACGGCCAAGGCGCGGTTCTCTGCCATGAAGGCCTTCTACCAGGCGCAGCTGTCATCCTCGCACCCCAACGCGAACTTCTCCGCCATGGGCGATCTCGGCTTCAACTCGCCAGGCACCCTGTCGCGGATCATGAGCCTGTACTCCGGTGGCACCATGGGGAATCTCAAGCAGAAGAGCAAGACGAGCATAATGAGGGAGGCCAACTCGGCGAACGAGGGCCTCCGGGTCAGCGACCTCGACGAGAGCGCGGCCGTGTCCAAACTGCGGCGCGACGGGTGGGAGGGCACGATCACGAACGAGCAAGCGCAGTCGCAGGTCGAGGAAGGGGCGCGGTTCACCGACGAGTTATGGCCGATCCCGTACCTCCTGCGGAGCAAGCGGTCGAAGCGGTGCCCCGTGTGCCGGCACATCATCAGCAAGCCCGAGTCCAAGGTCGGCAACACGCGGTGGCGCATCCGGCTCGTGGCGAACAACTACATTCCGAGCATCTCCATCAAGAGGCTGCCGGTGGCAAGCAACCCGACGGGCAGCCCCACGCTGACCAGCGCGCCGAGACCTCTGGGCCACCACGCACATCAACAACAGCCACCACCGCCGCCACCTCCTCCGCCGACGGGCCCCCTCAAGCCGATGCAGCCGGCGCTGTTCCTGCTGACGTTCAAGAACCCCATCTTCGAGGAGGTGAAGGTGACGCTGGCGTCGCCCGCCACGACGCCGGGCCGCTTCGCCTCGCGCGTCACGGTGCTGTGCCCCGAGTTCTCCGTCGGCGCCAACACCGAGGACATGGACCTCGACGACGTGTTGACGAAGGACGGCAGAGTTGGGCAGGACGACCCCTACCGGCGACGGCAGGGGTCCGCCGCCTACAGCGAGGACGGCCTCTTCCCGCAGGCCGAGGTCGGCAAGATCTGGGACCGCGGCCGCAACTGGGTCAGCATCGTCGTCGAGGTCATCCCGGCCGTCGTCCGCGTCGAGCCGCCCGCCGTCATGTTCAGGAAGGAGGGCGGCCCGGAGCCGGATCTGGGCCCGCTGAGGGAGGACGAGGACGTGTTGGAGATACCCATGTTTGTGCGGCTGGAGTGGGAGGGGGAGGCCCCGCACGACCAGGTTGGAACGGCATCAGGCAAGGAGAAGGACGCGAAGGAGAAGAAGGAGTTGGCGTACTGGTGTGCTCTTGGGCTTGGTCGCATCAGTCGGGAATAGGCATAATTCTACGATACCCCTTTATAAAACGATCAAAAAAGGATTGAGCAGTCATTACGATTGTCAAGCAATAATTTGTCATCAAGAGAACCGAGCTTGTCATTTTTATCACAAGCGATCTAGACGCCATGCCTTTTTTCTCTCTTCGTGGGCCAACCACGAGAATCCCATGCAGTCAATGACGAGATACGTAAACGCAGGTAACCCATCCGGACCAAAACATATCGCCTAACCCTAGCATCTTAGTACTCGGAAGCACCAGTCTGAGGGAACTCGAAGGTGACGGTACGGCCCGTCAGTCTTCGGTAGACCTCGGAGTAGGTGTCCAGTCTGTAGTCAACGCCACCACGCTCCTTCTCGTCCAGGATGACCTTCAACAGCTTGCTGTTGTCCTCCTTGGTTCGCAGACGCTTGCCGACAATTTCAACGGGGTAGACGAGGTCGGTCAGGATGGCATCGTGGACGGCAGTCAGAGTTCGCGAACGAGGTCGCTTCTGCTTCTGGGTGTTGCGGGAGCGGGCGGACCGCTTGGGGCGCGGCAGGATGCGGCGCGAAGCGAGGATCAGGACGTGACGGTCGGAGAACTTCTTCTCGAGCTCACGAGTGAGACTGGGTGATAACTGTCAGCAATTGTACTTATTCACTGTTGGGAGACGAAAATAGGCTTACCGCTGCTGCACTCGGTGGAAACCGGCCAGGGAGGGGACGGGGACAAAGATGACAATAGCCTTCTTGCCGTGGCCAACTTCGATCTAATCAAGACCCAAAGTCAGCAGGCGAGCTCCAGGACACATGGTGGCGTGTTCCTTGGACCGCTTCCCGTCCTGTTCCACTGTCATATTTGCTACGAGTTTTCTCGTCGCGATATTTTTGTATCCCTCGTATCCGACTCGCCCCGAAGACGCGAAGATCATCGCAGACGAAGTCGTTTATAGCGAATCGCAAATTGAGCGAACCCATGCATATTTATTTGTACGAGCGTGGCATTGCTTCGATGTCGAAGACAGCGGCTCGGTGGAATAGAACCAAGGTGCGGTCGCAGGCAGGAACGGGACATTCGGTTTCGGAATCAAGCTGGATCAATTCTCACCTCTCGGGCAGAGACAAACTGCAGAGGTCGGAGGGCGACCTTGAGATCGGCAGTGTTGGTCTCGAGATCGTACAGAGCACCGGCGATGCTCTGCTCCAGCTCGGAAGGGTTTTGCCGCGAAGGGCTGTTTGGCGCGATCTTGTTCAACGAGGCAGACATGGTTGCTACTTGGCCGGAGGAATTGGTTCTCGTTGATGGGGAGGGAGAGAGAAGGGGTTGAAAGCGCGGCAGTGCTGAACGATCGTGGCTCGGAATTAGGCGAAAAGTTCAGAAATCGAAAATGAGACCGGATTCACAAAAAGGCGGGATTTGTGTGCGTTTGGGCCACGTCCGCTCAGGGCTAGACGAGTTAAATCTGATTTCAGATAAGCGTGGCTGAGAAAGAAGCTTCTGTGGCTTGAACAAGTGGCTCATCCAATTAAATTACTCCAGCCTTCGGGAGCCACTATTTATTGTATCAAGTATCATTACCATTGATATTGACGTTGTCATTCTCTATGAAATATCCGCTTCTGTTTCTACGTAGTAAAACCATTCAATATCAGCTGAGGTCGCAGTGCTTAGCTGATTGATCGAATGATTTCCTTTTAGTACAACTTTTAGTACAACTCTACAAGTCATCAATGGGTCCGAGCCATTAAGATTCGAAGCGAACAAACGCAAACACGGCAAGCTTCTTCGGTTAATGGGTTTGTGTCAAATAACTCTTCGCTATGCGGTTTCTCGTGGTAAATTACTCAATTACAACTGTCCTCCGTACCGTGGACTTCACGTCTTTTGGCGTATACGCGTATATTGTCGCCCCTTCTATGAGCCGTTTGCTGGGAGCTCGGCCGTAACTCTAGGGATCTCGGTGTCTTGACCCTCAAGTTCCATGGTTTGTTGTCCTTGAGGTGCCTTGTTCGTCCGGATCATTCCGTCCAGTTCGCTTGCTGGTGGTCCCTGCTGGACCATGGAATAGTGCTTATGTGCCGCATTTGTAGACGCGTCACTCCATGTCATGCCGGAAACCTGCGAAATGTGCCTGCTGTCACCGTTCCAGTCCGATGCCGTAGACGATAGATGGTCGTTATACATCGGAGAATACGGTGGGAAAGGTGGCGGAGAACCTGGTTGGCTACCAGGCCAGCCGTTTACAAAGCCTGGCGAATACTCTGCGTATGCTTGTTAGTGCCGGCTAGACGGCTGATGCAGGAGATGGAAGGCTACTTACGTCCTTGAACGCTGGGGCTGTAGAGATTGGCTACCTCATCAGCTTGCTTTTCGGTGTTTCTTTTCTTCCCCAGCCACCCCTTCCGATACATTAGGAAAAACGCAATCAAAATGCCGAGGAGAGCTACTGCTCCGAGGACGATTCCGATAATAGCACCGATTGGAAGCGCGGAGTCCGATGAGGAATCGGAATCCGTAGAAGCCGTAGAAGCCGTGCTAGAGCCTGATAGAAAGATCTGGGCCTTATTCGGGTTGTCGCTCAGTCTTGCTGGGTACAAATCGCTTGTGACACATCCCGTTGAGCTACAAGGGTTGTTCCTGCAACATCCCATGAATGGTGTCGGGTTGCTGTCGGTGGCTTTGCATGTATACCACATACTTTCATCCTCTGGCGCAAAGCAGCTCTGCTGGCCGATCTTGTTGTATGAATCTGACGAGAAGCTCGATGTCCGCAGAGCATCTGGCGGGCATTGTCCACCTAGTTCTTCCGTACACGGGTCGACTGTGCAGCAGCCAAGGAATCGTATGTTTGCTCTGTCACAAATATAAAATTGGCCGCCTCTTGGACAAGAGAGTCCAAGGTCATGCTGCGCGTCCGCCATAAGGGATAAGTAGCGAGGGCTAGATACTCAGATAGACGAATGGCGTGTGAGATGCGACTGTGATGTGATTAATAAGGCTCGAGGTAAGGCGAGTAGCTGAGGTAGTCACCAAGAGTTGAGTATGAGTTCGCGAGGGCAGTTAGCCGCAAAGATGTGGAAGTGAATTAGCCCATCGACCTTGGGGGCAGAAGTTCACATATGAGTACAGACCACTAATTTCCGTGCGGTAATCCATCAGCAAACAAACCTGGCTGTCCAGCTCGTCTAATTTTACATCCAAGGTTTACTTTTGGTTGCTGGCAGTGCCTTCCCCGGGCAACAACTCACCAACCTCCTTCCAAGATCTGACGTGAGCCAGAACCATGGGATATGTACCCGTAATTATCATGAACTGGCATATTATTCTGTGCTAGCCTTAAGGCGGTATATTGATGGGATGATCATTGATTCTCCCACGTGTAATAGCTGGTTGGGAAAGGATATATTTAGCACAACTTGCATGCAGCTATTGTATGTAGTTTGCAAAATGAGGCGAAGCTGGTTGCGGATACAAAAATTGGCGAACCTTCGGGACCACCGTTCAAAGACGATATAAACAGCAACTCCTTACCTTTAAAAGATAAATATATAGGGCCGCCTTTAACCTGTCTCAGAACATTCTGTTTATTCAGACAATATTTTTTGGAATTTTTATATACCTTTTTTCTGTTGTTAGATCTGGGTGCGAAGCGTTTAGTTATTTGGGACACTGCGCCAATATTTGTGTCCACGACCTGGTGACGTCCGGAATCCTGGCTAGCCAAGAGATAGTGGGTAAGCAAAGGATGCAGATCCTTGAAGCTCTCGTAGCAGTGCCTCCTCCGTCCGTATATCATATCATGTATATACGGAAATGAGCTTGATGAAATTGTCTTAAATTTGCTTCTCGAATTCCCTGTTGCCAGCATTTGAAAAAAAGAAGATAATTCAGAAAGGCCAACCTACTTATAAACAGACTGATATTTCGGCAGAGACCAGGACTGCCGGGCTACATGTATGTAGTCAAGACAGATAGATCTAACCAGTCGACAGCGTATGCTACTATATGCATTTTGGCTTGGGTCTAATTTAGCCAACACTCGATCCTTCGAGTGGACGAGCCACCCAAATAAATGCCATTGTTTCCAACGGGAGTACCGGTGAAAGTTCTAGGTTGAGAGTTTGAGTGGCTTAGATTGACTGGTTACGATGTCGAGAACCCAACTTCACCCATACCGGTACCCGGCAGTATGCATCTTACCTACGTTTATATAATCCCACCACCTGCAGTGTGACGAACTTGAGGGGATCAAGGTTATTCCAAGCCGGTCGCATTGACCCTCAAGGTTGATTCTATCACATGCTTAACAGATGGATCCTGCTTAACAGGCGGTGGCCCAATCCATCTCGATCACATTGTCTGGTTTCAACCTTCCGATCACACAACGCTCGAGAGAGTAGGAGTTTCACCTCGACTAATCATGGTTGGTGGCCAAAAATCCTTCCGCCTCCCTCTGGCTTACCGACTGTTCTTTCTGGTTATCGAGCCCATATCCGCACTGGTAGGAGCTTTCTACGCGCACTTCCGACAGGATGAATATCTTACCATGACACATGCGGACTCTGCCTCGTCCCCCCTGCCTCTTGGAACATCTATCGTGATGTCACAACTCGCCAACATGTACCTCTTATTTGCGCTCAACGAGGCACTGGTGCTGCGGTCAACCGGCGATTTGAGAGTATGGAAAACCGTACTCTTCGTCCTGCTAATTGCGGATTTTGGACACCTGTACTCTGTGAGTGGTATAGGACCGAACGTCTATTGGAACATCTCGCAGTGGAATCCCATCGACTGGGGCAACCTGGCATTCGTCTATCTTGGGGCCTCGATGAGAATTGCATTCCTTACTGGGGTAGGCGTAGGGGGTCAAGCTACGCTTAAGAGGAAAGAATAAGCGCGACCGGCCTAAATTGATCCCCTCCGTTCTACTGTCAGGCTTTATTTGCGAGATACCTGATTCTACGAAATTTGAACTGGACGCGACCGAGAATAACGCCCCATGAAGAGAGTTTGGCGAGCCGACCCGATGGCAGCAATCTAACTACTTATTAATCAACTTGTGCCGATGTCTGGACGCTTCCAGCGAACTGGTGGATCCCGGGCTTCACTTGGCAGCCTCCCTTTTGCCGACGTCAGCAAGACCAGGTTATCAGCAAGAACAAAGCTGCGAATGTCCGTCTACGGCCGGCGCATAAGGGCAAGTGACCGCTCTAATACGTGTATATCCATTCAATATTTCCTCGGCTACCGAGAGGGCGAACCGGTCTGCGAGTCGCGGCGCTTTAGCCCTTTTTTATCCACCACCTCGGTATTGTTTTATCACGAGATTGTGGAGTCGAGGGATGCTCCATATCCTGAATTCTTACTGGTGGAAGAATCGGCGCTGGATCACGGATTAAGTATCCGACTCGATTCTCCATCGTGGCCAATCTCGTCGGCTCTTTTGAGCTGCAGCATCCACCCCGCCGACGCGAGTGGGTGTATGCGGCACCTGAACAACCGTGGTATTGAATGTACCTCGGGGGATGGCGGTTAAAATCGCGAACTATTTGGCCCATCTCTACCCCTCGGAGGCGGGGTGTGGGTGCTGGGGTTCGAATATTACCCCTCCGTGGTCCCCCTTGTTCGAAATTTCACGACAAGTTGCTCATACTCCTAATTGTTCGCAATATCGAGGTCGAGATTGCCATAGCTAGATTCTTCATATACTTTTCATAGGCACACGAATTCTACAGACATGGCTCAAGACAAGTTTCAGGGCTTCCAGGTCGACGGGCCCGAGACCTGGACCCAGTTCCACCTGAGGGAGTTCGTTACGAAGCCCTTCGGCGACTACGATGTCGACATTAAGATCGAATGCTGCGGCGTCTGCTCCAGTGATGTTCACACCATCAACGGAGGATGGGGTCCCCAGCACTTTCCGCTGACAGTCGGCCATGAGATCGTCGGCAAGGCTCTACGGGTTGGCCCCAAGGTTACCCTCATTAAGGAAGGCCAGCGGGTCGGTGTTGGTGCTCAGTCTTACTCCTGCCTCGAGTGCCGACAGTGCAAGAACAACAACGAGACCTACTGCAAGAAACAATTAGATACATTTGGCGCCGTCTGGCCGGACACTGGTATCGTGACCCAGGGTGGCTACTCGTCGCACGTGAGGACACACGAGCACTGGTAAGTACTTATTAGCGACAGCGTCCTCGAGTCACTCTGATTAATTCGTGGCACCAGGGTGTTCCCCATCCCCGATTCCATTCCTAGTCACATTGCGGCTCCGATGTTGTGCGCTGGTATCACATCTTACAGTCCGCTAGTTCGCAATGGTGCCGGCCCTGGCAAGAAGGTCGCCATTGTGGGCCTGGGTGGTTTGGGTCACTTCGGAGTGATGTTCGCGAAAGCATTGGGCGCCGAGACGTGGGTCATCTCTCGTACGCACAGCAAGGAAGAGGACGCAAAGAAGATGGGCGCCGACGGCTTCCTGGCAACGTCAGACAAGGACTGGAACGTACCGCACCAAATGACGTTCGACCTGATTGTCAGCACGGCTAACAGCTTCGGTGACGGTTTCGACCTCAACTCCTACCTTTCTCTGCTCGACGTTCACGGCAGGTGGATCTCGGTCGGTTTCCCGGAGGAGGCGGAGTTGAAGATCAGGCCCCAGGACCTGAACCCTAACGGTTGCCTGATTGGAGCGTCGCATCTGGGCAGCCGCAAGGAGATGCTGGAGATGTTCAAGCTTGTCGACGAGAAGGGCATCAGGTCGTGGGTGGAGACTGTGCCTCTGAGTGCTGAAAACCTGTCGAAGACGGTCCAGCGGCTGCACAAGAACGACGTCCGATACCGATTCGCCATGGTCGACTATGACAAGGTCTTCGGCGCATAGAACGTCAGACGGCCCGAGATTTTATGGCTTGTAACCTCATTCGATAGACGTGTAATATGAATATGAAGAACCTAGCTGTCCTGTAAGCAATAACTTCAGGAATACCTCGCCAGTCTAAGATTGGTCTTGTTGACCGTGCCAGTCTGCTTTGTGATGACACCAGTTGTATTTTGCTCGTTGTGAGACTCAGAGGCACAAGATATATCGACTTCATGATGCTTTGGCAATAAGAGTTTGAGACGCCATCCAGAGTCGTCTCTAATGTATTAGCCCTTTCTACGCCCTCGCTTCGGACCTTCTAGAAAGGTCATTGCTGCTTCGACAGCGGCCTACGTGTTTTACACCCCCAGTGTTAGCAACCATACATCAAAGATGCCACTTGCTAGGATACACTACGTCTAGACTGCACAGCGCCCGAGATATGACGATACACGGAACTTGTTGCCATCGGATCAGTTCCTGGGCAGGGCACTCGGAGCTCGTTGGTCAGTATTCACTTACTGAGATAGTGATTTTAGGTTGCGCGCGGTTTTCGTTTATCTTCCACAGCATCCTCTTCTTCAGTGGGCAGGGTGGGTGTGCGGCTTTGTCTATTCGCCTGCAGCCTATCTAACTGAGTAGACATATATCGCCGCACATTGAGGGCGAATATTTTGCTTCGCATGCAAGCACCGCCGCTTCCGCCATCTCGCGGTTGGATAAGGACGAATCTCGTTCAATTTGTGAGTGTAACGATATGACCCTGCGTCGACAGCCTCGCCCGCGTATCACCCTATCCGAGACAAGTGATCGACGTCTTCTTACTATCAGCGTGCCGTTATGCGCTAACGCGATCGAGTAAACAGGAATGGGAAGCCCGAGGAGGACGAGGAGGTGGTGGCATATACTTTCGTCTCGGGAGAGAGAAATCCCCTATCTGACTCTCGTGTCACCCCGCCTTGGGTCCTTCACCATCAAGAAGCAATGCACTGTCCGTACTGTCCCACTGAGCAAAGCACTCACACCACGGCGGGTAACCACGCCATCGCTAGATCCACAAGCTCCAGCCGGATGCCATACCGGAGAAGTCACCGGACTCTTCTGCGCCCGCGGCCGCTCTCTGTCCCTATCTGACTGATCCCGACCATCGGCGAGGACGATAAGACTGAGGCGGCGGACGCCGTCTCCATCGCGCCGACGGTGATTCCATCCGGAGTAGTGGATAACAAAATCCTCGGCACTTTCTACCGAAGCTTTTATCAAATAGTGTCAAGTGCTGGGGTGGCGGTGAGGGAAAGCACGATGGATTGGAAGAGGTCTATCTGAGCAGTCCTCTAGCTATTTGTATGCGATTTCCGTGCGTTTGCCATACGGGAGTCTCGGACCACCCTCCAGGTGACCGGATCCGAGTCCGTTTTCAACCGTGGCCCGACAGGTAGTATGCGATTGATTCCGAAGCTACACTTGACATTATTCATCTTTGTGCCTGGCCGTATGATATGCCTTAACTCTTCTCATCCCTTCCAGGCTGTTGGATCATGAGACGCATGAAGCTGATATCACCGGATGGAGCTGACCTGACGAGACGGGGCCGTAATATATTCGGAACGGGGTTGTGCTTGCATTTTATCCGCACCTGGTGGTTCCTCAATCACCGACGTACCTTGCTTGGCGTAGGCGTATTCAAAATCATGTAACCCCACTCCCAATCAAACACACAGCGCCTGGCAACCAGAAATGTGTTGCGAACGGAGTCATTACTGCAAACCATATCCGGGTGGCCCTGCAAGGCATTACTCGACAGCAGTCAGCCGGGAGTCACGGCTCCTGCGTCCGCACCCAGGGCGTGGGTTGCGCCGGCATCGCATTTTTGCGGCTATCAGCCTCCGCCGCGAATTGCCGAATCGGGGCCCGACTTGACGGGATGATCTCATTGCCCTCCAATCGTTGTAGGTACAGTACAAAGTGCATACGCCCCTGGGCCCCGCCAGCGTTGGCTGGGACATTCAGGGGTCGTCGGGGACAAGGTTTGCGCCCGGCATTCCCCAGATATCCATTTTAACGCTAGGAATCTTCTTTAATTCACTAACAGCCCTGACGCGTACTAACACCTTCCAATTTCCACATACTTACATGTAGCAGTTGGATGCCATCAATCGAAGTAAGGGGTCAGGAGTATGGGAAGTATTGGATTGATACCTCCCTACCTGATTCGTGTATTAGTGACTTGCCTAACTTGGAACGTATATAGCTGGTTCTGGTGCAACTCCAGGACCATGCCAGGGGAGTCTAGGAAAGACAGCGGAGTTGACTCTTCCTCTAGAAAAAGAAGGGCATAACAGTTCATTTCAATGTCCACAGGCCAAGCTTCTGACACCATCTTGAACCACGGTCGAAGACACACATATGTATCTTACCTGCATACTGTAGGGGAAGGGAGCCCCTGGTTGGACGAGGCTTTCCTCTCCACGAGAACCACCCATCGCCGAACGCTTCGGAACAGCCTAGCGCTAGAGTCTAGGCCACCCGAGGATAGGAACATGGAAGTTGGAATAACAAAGAAGGAGAGAAGTACTACATCAAACGTTAAAGTTTCTCCGCGCCGAAGGCCCCGTAGATCTATCAACAATTATTGCCAGTCAATTGCTACGGAAAAGTTCTCGAAGTTTTCGAATCGTCTGGAGTAAATTTAGGGGCCAATAGAATCGCTCTAGCAACTGCCTCAGTGGTGGGGACCAGAAACTGCCACCGCAAGTGGCGCAATTATGTGACAAGCAGACACGCTCGGTTGAATGACTGAGCAACAGGTGGGCTGAAGCATAGAGTTAAAAAACAAGGGTCCCTGGCTCCCTGCATAAAACAACCCACGCCCCCCCACAAGCCCTGAAAAAAAGGGTTGGCTGGGACCAGTACCCAAACGCGCCAGCAACAAATGAAGTACCTAACAACAATCATTTCCACCATCCATGTCCATATCCTCCATATCCCTCCATATATCCCATACAGTAATACACTGAACGCGGCCAACCCACAATCATCCTCGTTCACCAAACAAGGCGCAGGCTATGAGAGAGAGACACAGGCAAGAGGGCTCGAAAGTGTTAACTGACTTGTTGTGATCCTCCGTAGTTTCATAAAAACATTGTATAGTTTTCGTCCTTGTTTATTTACTTTCTTTTTTCCTTTCTCCCCTGCAGCCCATCGTGTGCATCTTCACTCACTTTATGTCAACTAAGTCATTGTCATCATTCTCCGATCGTTCAATGCATTAGATCTAATAGGATCTTTTTTCGTTTTGTTTCACTTGGGCTTCCCTCCTCTCCAGTTATTGCTATCCGCTGTCAGCCTCTCGCTTTTCTCTTTCGCAACAACGAAGACTCGGACCCGTCTGCGGTGCATTCCGTGTTACCTAAGCATCACCCCAGATTCCCCATCGATTCTTTGCTGTTGTGTTACGTGCGCAAGATAGAAGGTGACATCGCCTGCCGGCTCAAGTCGCTCCTCCAGCGGCCCTGCCAATCGCCGTCAGCAGCATGTGCGACAGAGCCCCAGCGCCCGGTTCTAGCTCGTGCTCCCACGCCATCATAGACATGGACAAGCGCTTCTACCACGAAAGTTCTCGGCCGACCACCGCGAATCCCTTCAGCAGGAACCGCAGTCTGAGTACCTCACTCCCCTGGCGTCGTCGACCGAAATCTCTCATCCTGGCCGATGGCGACATTATTCAACACGATTTGGGGGGATCAACCTTCGAGGAGTCGGCCCAGCATGGCGCCAACGATGCGAATAGGCCGAACCACTCGCTCAAGGGAAGAATTAGGAGAGCATCTATGAGCTTTATGAAGGGAATCGTCTGTCGCGATCGACGTGGTTCAGAACCAGCCTCAAACATAGACGATGCTCGGCCGGTAACGTCATACTCGGCATGGAATAGGTTGCGCTTTGCTACCGCCTTCCGTCACTCCAGATATGGGAGTCGCGGAGGCCTGGAAACCATCTACTCGCCTGTGGCCTCCAATTTCGCAGAAGTGCCTGTGCCGGGCAACCGGTTCGAGCCCCCGATAATTCCTCAGCACACAGGCGCCGCTGCAAAGGCGGCAGCCGCTATGCAGAACGAGTATCTTGCTTTTTCCAGACAGCATCAGGACTGGCTGGCCGCCGAAGAGCCTCAAAACGACTGTGAAAGTGGCATTGGCATAGCTCTCACCGCGTCCGAGTCCGAGAGCGCCTTTACCACGAGCCAGGATACCTCTGTCGTCCGAATTGATTTCATATCTCAGCTACCGATGGAGCTTGCCATCCAAGTCCTCGCCCATCTTGATGCCGCCCAACTCGCCGCTGCTAGCAGGGTTTCCAAATCGTGGTGTGAGCTCATACAGGATCAGCAGATTTGGCGCCAGTCCTTCATGAGGGAGAAGACGGTTGCTTACGCGACTACTATGCCTGTCCAGCCTGGCATGGGCTCTGGTGTGCCCAATATCCGGCCTGGGAATGATTGGAAGAAGATCTATCGAGCGCGCCAAGAACTGGACCAGCGATGGAAGATTGGGAGGCGAGCCCGGGCTGTCTACTTGAATGGGCACCTAGACAGTATCTACTGTCTTCAGTTCGACGAGTATGGCTTTCCATCCCTTCCCCCATTCGATACGATCACTAACAGATTTTTAGGAATAAGATAATTACTGGGTCTCGAGACAAGACCATCCGGATCTGGGACATGCACACACTCCAATGCCGTCTTGTCATCGGGCCTCCGGAGGTCGTTAATGAGACCTCAATTCTCTTCGACCCGAATGGCAAGCCGCTCCATTTCGCTTCACTCCCTGACAATGAGCGTATGAACCCATCTGTACCCGTTACAGTTTCGTTCCCTACCCACCACAAGGCATCCATCCTATGCCTACAATATGATGATGATATTCTCGTAACCGGCTCTTCAGACTCCACCTGCATCGTCTACAGTGTCCGGTCGGGGTATAGGCCCGTTCGACGTCTCCAGGCTCACACGGCGGCTGTTCTGGATCTGGCGTTCGATGAAAAGCATATCGTAACCTGCTCCAAAGATATAAGCATTTGCGTCTGGGACCGGGAAACGGGCGCCCTCATCAAACAGCTCAGGGGTCATGCCGGACCGGTAAATGCCGTCCAATTACGTGGCAACACCATCGTCTCTTGTTCTGGCGACTTCAGTGTCAAGATGTGGAATATCGACAGCGGTAAAACGATTCGCGAGTTCATGGGGCACACCAAGGGTCTTGCTTGCAGTCAATTTTCGGAGGACGGCCGATATATCGCGTCTGCCGGAAGTGACAAGGTAATCCGCATTTGGGATGCGAATACCGGAGAGTGTATACGCGAGATGCAGGCCCACGAGAGCTTGGTACGCAGTCTGCACATCGACAGCGTGAGCGGCCGTCTCATCAGCGGGAGCTACGATACCGACATCAAGGTCTTCGACATGGAGACGGGCGAGCAACTCCTGAGCTTCCCTCGATGGCATGCGAGCTGGGTCTTGAGTGCCAAGAGCGACTATAGGCGCATCGTCAGTACGGGCCAGGATCCGAAGATTCTCATCATGGATTTCGGCGCCGACGTGCCGGATATCCGGATGCTTGAGAGTGCGCGCAAACACAACTCGACTTATGAGGCCGGTTTCATCTGAACAACTTACATGGCCGAAACGAGTTTTAATAGTCGAGTTGTCCGATGCCGAGACCCTGCGAGGCAGATCGAGAAAAGGGAGCCTGTGTCAGATGATTCTGTTCTTATAGAGTGGCGGTATGGCATAGACTATTGGGCGTCTAATTTGTCCCGTCGTGGGCCTGTATTATCTGCCCTGCTTTTATTTTTTGCATTTGAGCCTCGGAGTTTCGAAGCTTATTGGGTTCCCTCTTTATTTTGGATTCGTCACTTGCCTTCTTACTCTGGGGAAAGGGGAAGGGGGGAAGGGGGGAAGGGAGAGAAGAAGTGAGCGTACCAAGAGTCTTAGAGATCTTGTTTGTGAGATTTGCCTTTTTACTGCTTTGCGCATGAGTTTGGGGAGCATTTCGCGTAAAACGGCTTTTCTAGTTTGCTGACCTAGAGATCGTCCGAGCGACTTCGGAATAGAGAGCGAGTAGAGAGAGAGAGAGAGAGAGAGAGAGAGAGAGAGAGCCATTACGATACGTTCTCGTCCCCTCGGACGGACTGGGGCTGTATGAGATTAGCGGCGGTTGGTTGTCTGGAGTGTTCTGTATATATCCATACACACATATAGATGCACACACGTCGGTATCGAAAGACTTGCGATTGCCGTCGAACGTAAACAAACGGACTGATGGGAATTTTATGGGCCTCGAGGGTGACATTGCTGTTCTACTGTTTCCCTGCCGATGCTGGCTGGATCTTGCGCTTCGTGGTGGCTTGTTGCTATGAGTAGGTGCCTATTTCCGTAGATGGGATCCATGTCGAGCTTCCTCGCATGGTCCGCCGACTGATGTGGTTCGCAGAATCGGACCGCGCGTGCATATCTCTGTCTGTCTGTCTGTCTGTCTGTCTGTCTATCTATCTGTCTATCTATCTACTCGGCCGGACTTCTTTCCGCTGGTTGCGGCGTTGTGTCGAGATGGTTTGGCTGCTGCATTTCGCTCTGCGCTCTCCGTTGCGCAGAGGACGAAGCTCTGTCCGCTCCCGTCCGGCTGGTGACGTGGAAGACTCGGTTGATGGTCCGCGTAAGGACTAGGTTACATATATTCTACGTAGCTGTAGGAAACAGTGGGCTCTAAGTTAGGGAGTACACTCAAACTTCGGTGGAAATCCCAAGGTGTCCCTTATAGCACCACCCCCTAGACCTTGTAGACGAAAAGTGCAAACTGGTCTGTGTCTGGGAAGTGTTAGGTGAGCTCGCGGGTTCTCTAGAATGATTAGATTATGCCGTATCTACAGCCTCCGGCCTCTATTTTCTTTCGTACAAATTTCTCTATTAGCAACCCATCAATAACCCAGTATGCCCTCCATCGTCTACCACTACACGGAACCCTCCATTACGTGTCATATTCCAGGCAGACCGATGAACGGTCTGACGGCGGGAACGAAGCGAGGCACGAAGTACACGCCGTATATCGCCATCAGAGCTGTCATCAGGCCGGTGAACTGTGTCCGAGCAAGTTAGCAAACGGGTGCTTCGTTCCGGGGTGATGGCCACTCTGCGGGAGATGTGGGGACGATGAAACAACTCACCTTCTCGAACCACGTGTGGAAGTAGATGGCCGTCATGAGTAGCATCCAGAGGCAGAGCACGATGACCGCGACGGCGAACCTGCCCGCGAGCCCGAGCGCGGGATCGTAGGCGCCGCCGCCAACCCCCTCCCCGTCCCTCTCGGCCTCGACGCCGGCGCCCTTGACGGCGCCGTCGGGCATGACGACGCACCGCTCCTCGCGCACGCCGGCAGACCGCGCGAGGGCGCCAGCCCGCACGAGCACCCAGCCGACCTCCTGCGCCAGGAAGTAGCTGCCGAGCACGAGCAAGAACACGTGGCCGCTGATGTCGTGGCCCCCGCTCCAGCGCCCGCCGGCAGCCCGGCAAGCGGCCGCCGTGAACACGTCCTTGGTGGCCGCCGCTCCGACTCCTTCCTCGGCGACGGCCTCGTGCGCCGCCTGGCACCTCCCCCCCGTGATGCGGAACCCGCGGTCGATGAGCGGCGGGCCGAAGCACCACTGCGTGACGAGGACCCAGCAGGCGGTGACGAGGGCCCAGCGCGTCACGGCGTGGATCCTGCGCCGCGCGGACGCCAGGAGGGCCGGGTGGCTGAAGAGCGCGAAGGCGACGAAGGCGGCCGTAACCCAGGCCCAGCCGCGCTTGACGAACAGCAAGTTGAGCAGGTTGTCCTTGCGGGCGAAGTAGCTGGGCGCCGTGTGGTCCTGGGCGTGCGACTGGCGGCCCGCGTCGTACGGCGCCGCGCGCGTCTCGGGGCTCAGAACCGAGAACAGCGTGCCGAAGGCCAGGATCACCGGGTACGCCAGCAGCGACAGCCTCTCGGTCGGCGTCGGCAGGTACGGCGGGTTGCGCGCGTTCGAGCGGTAGCCGCCCCCGCCGCTGCTGCTGCTGCTATCGTTTTGTTGTTGTTGGCCGCTGACTGCCGCCATCTTGACGGGCCGCGATCTCAGTGAATACGTGTCGTCCGACATGGGAAGGGAAGATGCATGAGCTGCCCGGCTTCCACTAGGCTCTTATGTGGTTTGCGTACAAAAGGCGGGATTAATCCGGAGTCAAACAGATGGTTTGTTGAAGCATGCCAGGAATGGCCGAAGGCGTAGCTGGAACTTGTCTTGGGGTTTAAGGATATTCTAGGTAACTTGGGCTCGTGAAAGCCGCCAGCCGATGACGTTTTTGAGATGAATCAACCTTGGCGCTCAGCCACGACTTTCGGAATTTGACCAGATGCTTCCAGCCACACAGGGCCAAAAGTGTGGGCAAAGTGTCCTCACTCTGTTATGGTTATGTAATACCATACTTCTTTTAGCGTCTTCTGAGCCACACGAAAAAGTGTAGGCTACTAAAGTTATCTACCGTATCACTGTTTGAACAAATCACCACCACATAGAAAATTTTTAAGGTATGGAATCGATGCATTACTAGAACTAATTACCTAGATAACTACTTTTTTCGCAATACACTGATCCTGAACCTCTTTTTCCTGACTTATCATCTGAGTTCATAATGGTCATTTCGCCTTCTGAGGCTATATCCCTTGTGTCTAGCCGAACGCCGAAATCCAGTTGTGCATATACCGTTGCCAAAAATCAAGAAAGAAATTCCTTGTCTAATGCCTCTAGGGCCGAATACGAAGTGAAAGATTCATAGGCTCCGCGTGAGCCTCCGATACCCATAATCAGGCGTTACCGTGCAGGTTGCAGTCATGGTTGTTGGCTGCGGTGTTGAGCCCGTTGCACTATGCTTTTAAGCGTCGGTCCTCACGACGTCATCTCGCAGGTGACAGTCGCCGTGACTGTCTCTGTAACTGTCACGAAAACTAGCTCGTCGTCCCCACTGCCTTGGGTTCCGGTAGGAGCAGGAATCGGCGTAGTGGCCGGAATCTCTCCATCCCCCTCAGAGGCTCCCGATGTTGGGAAGTTGGTGACACTAAACGCAGACGAGGGGATTGGCTCGGCAGTCGGAAAAGCGGTCACACTGTCATCAGGCGGAGCATATTGACCTGAGGTGGTAACTGTAGGTACGATCGAACCGCCTGTCTCAGTAGAACCGGGGCCAGAACCCTGGCCAATACCGGCAGTGCCTGTAGCATTGCCGGCTGAGGAGGTGGCGGCTTCGCTTGAGCTAGGGGCAGAGCCGGAGTCCGAACCTGACCCTGAATCGCCGTCGCCGGTTTGATCGCCAGGCGCTGGTCCGCCCGATGTCTCGAATTTGACGATTGTAGCCCCAAATGTGGATCTGTTATCCTGATCCAGTGCAACCGTTCGGCCATTGTGGGTGATCATATTGACTGAAGCTTTGGTGGTGATACCAAAAAGATGAACGCTGGACTCCTCAATGCTGATCATGTTGTCCTGGCAGTTCTGTTCGTCGACACAAACTTGTTCGTAATTGTCAAAGAAGCTGTAGAGACCGCCGCCGTACATGAAGACATCTGATGAATTCGTGACACGAAGACCCCACGTGCGCGCACAGGCGTATGACGATCCGTCGCATGATGTCGTGAAATCGGGGTCGAGGTAGCCTGCATTTGCAATGAATGGGACAGTAGCATCAGGGTTACCTTGCATGTATGCTGTCTCAGTCTGGATGACGCCCATGAAGACATTCTTCGCGTTGCTGATCTGGTAGTTGTACAGCTGGCTATGTTCTGAAGCTGTACCCCACAGCCAAATAGGGTTCTGGGATTCAATGAGAACACCACGACCATTGTAGAGGTTGATCTGGTTGTGATCAGTGAGGTCAAGCTCATGGTCGGCTACCCAAAACCAGCAGTTCTCGATGTATGCCGAGGCAGTAGGTGTCAGGTGCAGTAACATGAAGGCGCCGAAGCACTCAGGGTCGGGAGTCGTTGTGACGTTTGGATTCTTAGCGCACTTGTCCGACTGTAGCTCGGATCCGGCAGCGCCGCCAACTCGGAAGTGGACGTCCCATAGACCAGCCGAAGCCTGCTTGGACCCGGCGAGATTCCACTCCATCAATATAGCACCTGGAGCTGGGCCTTTGGTTTGAATAATCAAGTCAGACATCTCGACGTCGCCGACGTCACCAGGCTGGCCAACTTGGAAGACAGGAATAGGCTTGGACTCATCAGCGAACTTCCGGCCGGCGGCCATTAGAAGCGGCCACATCTCTCCCGTGATCTTGATGTTCTTCGGAACTCTGACCGTGTCAGTGATGAGGTACGCGCCGTGGTCGAAGTATATGATATCGCCATCCCTCGCATTATCAAAAATCTGCTGGATCTTGGCGGTATCGTCGGTATAGCCGTCGCCCTTTGCGCCAGCCGCCTTCACACTCACGAAGTTACTGATCGGGACGTCCTCGTATTGAGGCTTTGCGCGAGTGACCATCTTGCCGTTGCTCGTCAGGGCCTTGGGTTTGGTTATCTCGTTTTGCGTGCTCTGGATCGGTTTTCCAGAGGTGCCCGAGTACTGCCGCCCTTGCGCGAAACTTTTGACGACCTGGTTTCCTGGGAGAATAACGGTCTGATCTTTAGCGTACTGAACCGCGGTAGTGACCCCTTCCCTCATGTCTACGTTGTCGAGGATCAGAGTGTTGTTGGTCATGGCAAGGGTAGGCTTGTAGAGAGTGCTGACTCCAACTCCGACATTAGAGAACTTGCTGTCCTGAATAATTAAGGATCCAACTTTAATAATCTCTAAAGTATCGCTCGTCATATCGATTCCGACCTTGCCGCCATTGATCGTGATGCCCTGCATTAAGAACTGCCAATTCCAAATCATATGCATCGCCGTATTGCAGTTGTTGAATGTAAGATTGCGAATCGTAAATTGCTGGCTTCCGATATCCATGCCAAAGCCACCGCCGTTGAAGGTCAGATCGGTCATGAATCCGCCTGACCCGTTCTCGATGAAGAGGCCCTTCTGCACGTTCTTTGGACTGGTGTCTCGGTTCATCTCAAAGACTATGTTTTGCAATGAGGTTGCCTGCGCCACTTGCCAATGGATACCCGCCCCGCTCTCCATAGGAATGTCCCTGATATCGATGACGAAGTTTCGGATCTGGCGGAAGAACTGGTTTTGGTTTATGTACCAGTTTAGGCCATCGCCACCCTCATAGTAGGGGTTTGCATCAATGACGGCCATGCCTTTGAAATCTGCAGTGGCCTTGATGGTGGGCACCTTGACGGCATCACCTACGAACTGGGTATAGTAGGACTGAATGATAGGCGCGCTGACAACGTAGGTACCTGGAGGGAAATAGACGATAGCGGGAGAGTTGGTTCGGGAGTCACAATGATCGATGCATCGATTCGGGCCAGCTTGGACAGCCCTGTTGATGGCTTCGGTATCGTCAGTAAGCCCATCTCCCTTGGCACCGAATGCCTTGACATTGCGAAAGACTGCGTGGTCGGGCGAGCCAAATGCCGCGACGCCCTGGCGCTCAATATTGGCAAACCAGTAGCTACTGGCCGCCTCTTGTCTCTCCTGGATGGCGGACGCGGGCACGGCCCCCGCCAGACCAGAAAGCAGGGAAAGCGCCAAGACGGACGCCTTAAAGAGGGCTGAAAGTCCCATCTTGGATCCGAGACCTGCTTATCGTGATGGACCTCAGAAATTTCGTACCAGAACGAGAGTATTTCGACTGATGCTACTCAAAAAAAGTTAGGTTCTCTCCTTCCAGAGGAGATGAACAGTATATGGCTGGATGGTGGGGAATATGGTTGGAATATCGAGAATATAGCGAGGTGCGATGGGGGGGAAATTTGTGTGTGCAAGGAGGAGAGTATGAGAAGCAGGAAACGAGCGTTCACTAATAACAAAAGTCCGAACAGTGGACTCCGGGCAATGTAATGCAAGGCCGACAATAAGGATTGTTTCACGAACGAGCTGGTAGAACGACCAAGCAACAGCAATGTTTGGTTAAATAGGTAGTCGTGACTGGTTGCGTTGTAGACAAGCGTGCATGTACTGGGCAGGGTGAATCACAAGGGGGCATAGCAGCTGCTCAGGAAATAATAGCACTGGTTGTGCACTAAAACGACTTACAATCACGAAACTTGAGATTCGGACCAAGATAGTTAGGCTCGCTTGACCGGATCAGAGGCTATAGCCGTTCAACTGATCAAGGTTGGGGATCGTGTAGTACGCGGTCTGAGGAAACGAATGGCTAACTGGAAGAATCGAGTGTAGGGGAAAGAGTGTGCATGGGTGAATAAACCCGTGTAGTATGCGGTAGGGGAGTCGGCGGCTTAAGAATGCGCTAAAAGTGAACGCGTAAAGACGAAATGAAGATGTTTGTGTAACTAAGGACGAACGTCGACCTAGGTGGTGGTGTTATGGAAAAGATCGGTGGTGTTGTGGGAAAAAGCGGCGAGGTTGAAGAAATGATTGAGCCTCCAAAAGGTAGACCAGCTGGTCGGCAACCAAACAACTACTGGTGGTTACCTCAGGAAGGAAGGAACGGTAGGAACGGTCACTTGGGTAATCACAAGCATGGACGACGAACGTGATTTATATTGACCAATGACTTCTGTATACCGATAATGCTTCCCGTCTTCGCATCGGGTGGACGTGGGAAAGCACCCTTACACCGCATAATATATTCATACAAGCGGTTGAACCGGTACCTACGAACTTCCCCCAGCCAATTTAGGGATTCAAGTTTCAACATCAGTGCATTGCCAATAGACATGCCGTCCCAAAAGTAGTGCGACTTGCCTTCACAAAGCATCTGCGATTGACTGGTAGGTGTTCGCCGGCCTCCTTTCATTGCATGTAAGTTGCGGGAACCCACTCTCCTTCAGGGTTGTTCCCTCCATGGATGTGTCGAAGAGCATTTCCTAAAGTGGCGTTTCATGTTTGTGATCCACCACTAATATCATCAACCTCCCGCATGGCTTGCATCGGTTGTGTGGGGGAAGTGGCCGCTGCCAGTACCCGTGCCCAGACCCATGTTGTGGATTAGGGGTGCATGCCAAGGCCAGGAATGCTCCGATCGGAAATTCATTCACCAGCCAATCAGGAACCCTGCCGGCCATTGGAACATTTAAATACCTTGTATACATACATACAACCGAGATGTAGGCAACTCCAGTGTGCAAAGCGCATAGAGCTCGATCAGCAGATGCGATCTGGGACAACAAGGACATTGTACGAAAGGCGTACATCGTATTAGGTGCTCAACCATTCTAGAGTTAATGTGTGTAGGTGTTGAGGTTCCGCAACCCAAATCTTTGCACTGGAATTACCTAGTTATTCAGCTCAACATGCACCGAATACTAACATTACGTAGGTAGCTACTTCCTGGGAGATCATACACTCAAAAGAGGAACAGTTAGCTAATCCGTGATTTCTTTCCCAGCCTCCGCCAGGATGGCTAATCGGCTTCTCAATTCGGCTGCTTGATCGAGTCTAGATGTGGCGCGACTCTGTGACCGAGCAGACGTATGACCCAGCGTTAAGACGCTTTCAAGTCCTTGGTTTGGGCTGTGGAATATATATGCGCTTCTATTCCTTTTAGCTAGTTCCATGGAGTGCCTTTGCGTCCTGAATATTTAGCATATGGGCATCTCAAAGTTAAGCACAATCGTGCATAGGTACTTTCCATTCTACATTCGTTGCGGAACCCAGCACATGTACATAGGGCATTATGCACCTAGCAGCGAGAGTAAATTGAAGTATATCATGATTATAAAACCGTTCCGTTTTGTACTCACTTGACGCTGTGGTCAGTTGATGAGAGTACTTGTACCCGATGGTGGTGTTGGTGAAGGTGTAAGTTTTGCAGTGCATCCTTCGCTCACTTTGGAAGGCTGAAAAGTCTTGTCAAGAAAGCTTAGCATGTTTCAAAAGCTGTTCGAGAACGCTTAGTTATAAGCTATCGATGCCCAGGTGGGGCGTGCCATTTAAGCTACGGTCGTTGGCTACGGCATATGCAGCTGCTCCATCTTTTGCTGTCCTTACATCGTTTCAAAATGTCGATCCGTTGAATGATCTCAGAATTGTACGACGTGATTCAGATATAGAAGCCCTACTCTAATTCATACCTACCGCATACATGGAATAAATTAAGCTTCTAATTTATCTCAAACAGGATAAATATGGCAACGTCAGATCTTCGCTTGGTCTTATCTCGCTGTCGCGTTGTAGTTGTGCCCTGATTGAATACAACAGTCACAAGACCTCGGTGCTGGTGACTGGAGAAATGTGGAGCCTAAATAGACACCCCCTTCGGCCTTCAACAAAATTTAGGCAAACTTACAAGACCTTGCAACGCTTACTTCAAACAATCCCAGATAACATTGCGCAACAGAATCCGCGTAACCTGCACGATATGCTTTGCCATGACGGATGACTCACCCGCCGCGTAACGAGCTCGGTCCCTTAGGCGTAGGATAACATGTTAGGTCGGGCCCCTCTTGATCGAATATGCCCATCCGGGTCTCAGCAGAGATAATGTTCCGTGCGACCGAGCATATCGTCCGGACTTAGCACAGCATGGGTTGGTGTTTGTCCACATCCAAAAATCCACAGAATGGTACTGCAGATCGTGTTTCGAAACAGCGACCACCTGCATCTGCAGACTGCAGGTCCAGGTTCGCCAGCCCTGGCAATTGAGGAGCCTCAACTCGGGTAAACATATAGATACTCAGCCTCATCATGCACGCCACGGATTTGCGATGGAGCGGACGCTACACTCGCAATTCCTTCGTCAGGCGCAGAGACTCAATCTTCTCGTGGTTTTCCCCTGGTTGTGATCGCTTCCCCGCTTCTCCATTCCCTGCCCACTCTCCAGTGTGGGACAGTCTCCCACATCCTAACCTAATACAAACATTCTTCTGGCTCCTATTCCTCGCTGTCGTTTGGTGATTGAGAGTGGTCCTCCCTTCTTAGACCCTCGTAGATCGCTCCACGATAGATTTTGGACATCATATACAATCACTGATACTTCATCAATATTTCGTTGATTTGGGCAACTAATCGTCCAAAATCACCATGACACGTCGACCACCCGTCGGCTTTTGCCAATTGATCACCATGTTATCGCCTTCGGCATCATAAGAATCCCTTAGCCGTCGTTAAGACCAAGCAGTATCGTTAGAGATTACGAAGCATCGCCAAGCGGTTATTTAACCCTTGTTATGGTCCCTGGACTGTTAGTTGCCATCGCGGCTCACTTAGGTATCATCAACGTCATCAAGCAATTAAGCAGCTATTACCATGATCACTACCCGTGCCTCAAATGGCGAATTCACCAATTCCCCCCAGAAAATCCCTATCATCAACAGTCATCCGCTCGTCGATCGCCCCCCTACTTACCCTTACTCGTTCTTTTGAAATGTCGTTGACCGAGGAGGTCTAGTTTTCAATCGCCAGTGTCTGGGAGTGTACCGGCTGGAATTCGGTCTGTCGTAGCTGACCTTCCTTTTCCTGACCGAAGACGACATCGAAGACGACAGCATGTACTGGGAATGCCAGATATTTGATGGAAATGAAGTGATTTGGGTTGGAGGGTACTTTCGATGGTATTGATGGCTTCACCACCGCTAACCAACAAGGTCAACGTTGGAAATCACCCGTCATTTTCAGTTGGAACTAGCCTGTATGAAGACCCTAGTCCTCGGGACTCCTCGGTTCTTGCGACATTCGAAGACGGGATTCATGATTTAATGTCATCCCCCCTATTAATAGACGGACAATCATCCAAGCCTTGGCGACTGGGCTCGTCCGCGGGATGTGGGGCACATCAGATTATATGTCCGTACAGATTCAGCCGACCAAGCAAAGCTCCTTTCCTCTTTTCCCTTTAGTGTAAAAATTCCCCAGCGGCAACACGGACCTCAGAACTAGACTCGAGCCCGGGGCCGAGCAGATACTCTACACACGTTCTTCATCGTGGGAGCTGGATTGGGCTATTGTTATTGTGAGGCAAGCTTTCGCGCTCCAAGAACTTGGGATTCACTTGGCATTATATATTTCCTTGAACGACTCGTAGTGAGGTGTAACAAAGAGATGAGGTGATCCGCCTTTCGCTCAGCGCTGCCACAGAAGGGACCAATCAGCTTTCGACAGCCGGCGCCCTTCGTCCCAAGATACCAATTAGGCAGCCCTTACGAGACAACCGCCTGCATCTGGCGTCTCGTGTTGAATGGTGTGCTAACTACATCGCGCTACTGCTCAGGGGCCTCTCATGGCGTCTAATCCCTGTACTGACAATAAGACCCGCGCGCACAGGTCCGAAAACATACTTCTTCTCGTTGCCTGCCTTGAAATATATCCTGACATGGAAATTGATCAACTATCCTGCTTAGAACTGCATACCGTCATTCGTTACCTCATTCATTAGCAAGAGGTGCACTTCGGCACCATTCCGCTCGTTCAACTCGACCACGTAATACTCCCCGCCGTCTCGGCCGCCTAGCATAGCTACGTAATCATGCTGTTTAATCTGGCGTACGGCCTTCTGGTCGCCGTCTTCGTCACTGGGTGCACTGCGACCACCACCTGCTCGTCGAATCTCTTGATCGATGACTTCGCCCAGTTCTCGAGCAGTCTGAACGCCTTGGGCACTCGTGCCAGCGGTGCGTACTAGCTCAACACTTGAATCTCCACACGCAGCCTCTCTAACTCGCACGCAGACGACGGCTCCATGACGTCCCTGACGCTGTCCCCCTCGGGCGGCGGCATCTCTTTCGTACCGGAGAAGATGTCATACTTTTACGAGACCCTGCCATGCATGCGGGCCGCAGCCGAGGGCTACGACGCCGTCTCGTTCACCATGAAGGCGCCGCGGGGCGCGTCCTTCATGCTCGAGATCCAGACGCGCGAGTCATGCGACGCCGCCGAGTACCGGAGCGCCTGGTACACCGTCTCCGGCTTCACGGGCGAGACCCAAACCACCGCCGTGCCACTGAGCGCCTTCGAGGGCGCTAACACGGATGCCATCACCGCCTTCAACTGGGCCACATGGTCCAGGTGGTGCAAGAAGAGTGTCCAGTGGGAGCTGGGCAACATCCAGCTCGTTTGCAGCGGCGCTGCTGGTGATGTTTAAGGGTGCTTGACCTCCAGACGTGCCATTCATCACTGCCACCGATTAGGTTCACCTCCTGGAGGTCTCCCAGAACCTCCACGAGGTTTTGGTGATGCTACCGCCGACGCGCCGAAGCGATCAGAGGTGTGCAAGAGCTTGTATTACACCTCCCTCTACGGTGAAACTAATCAAAATCGGCATCCAGCAGGTAATGGCCTTATTATATAGCCGATCTAATACAAGCTAACTCAAAACCCGATTTTCTTCTCTGTGGTGGTATAGAATATCGTGTAGGACAAAAGCTCTGGCGAATGCTTGGCGATTTACGGTAACACGACCCCTGGTGCCGGGATCCCGCCTATTCGGCAGCATTACATGCGGCCCGTGTGATGGCTGGCCTGAAAGGTGGTCAGCCGCATGTGGTCCGCAGACTGCTGCAATGAGACACGGCCCGCATCTAAATGGGGTCACACGCATTCCGATTCTCTTGATGCTTTGGACCTTCCCCATATTGCAGACGATGCCGAAATTTGGCTTCTGGGGTAGCTTTCACCTACTCCTTATAATTCCCTGTTCGGAGTGGCCAGTATCGCGCATAATGGGTCTCGATCATGATAGGTCTTGAGATTCTGAGTAGGTTAGTGTGGTTGGTCGCCTGTCTAGGCAGTAGGTTGCAGCGCTGTTGGCTTTCAATTCGAGCCTAACCGTTAAAATTTCCAAAGCGCTCAATGCAATCGTTGCCTGAAATGCATTTCGCCCGATTCCGGCCTTATCCGCAATTGTAGGCACACGGGCTCCATTTGCTTAGGGCATCTTCTTCTGATGCCTGGAGCAATTATTATTCAGGTTAGGGGTCGGGCGAACCCTGACCTGAAACAAGCTGAGGAGCCTGCTAGGTAACCACCTGTGAAGATAATGATTCAATGACGACTTCTGCAGCGCTTATGTGACATATATCGAATTATTTCAAGTGTTCGGAGGAAGTCATTGTCGAAAGCTGAAATTCTTCATCAACTGGTCTTGGCGTTTGCTCTTAAGCCGAGTGGTTTCTTTGAGGAATAGGGTCCCGATTTCCCTTGCTCAATCAATTCTCGGGGCTTATTTGGCGGACAAAGACTCAACGTAGCTTTCCGCTGTAAATATTCTCGACCGATTGACACCCTCTGGGCCGCCTGAAAACGTGCATTCGTCGCCATAACCGAGACATGGATGCGGCAGCAGTAGCAGCGGAGCCTGTCCCGGGTCCTGTACCCGCAGCACCAACGACCTTCACCGTCTCCCCATCGCTGGCCGCATTCCAGAAGCCGTTGCGCGCGTACCTGGATGCGAACCCGCGATACGGCGCGATAGTGGTGGGGGCATGCGTCTTCGACAACGGCAACAGAACCACCACCGACACCACCACCACCCTCGCCATCGACGACAAGGACAATAGCGCCCCGGCCTCCGCGACTCAGCAGGAGAAAGGTGAGCAGGAGCCGCGGATCCTGCTCCTGCAGCGCGCGCCTACGGATTCGATGCCGCTGCGCTGGGAGGTCCCCGGCGGCGCGTGCGACCACGAGGACGAGACGCTGCTGCACGCGGTGGCGCGCGAGTTGTGGGAGGAGAGCGGGCTGCGCGCGGCCTCGATCGAGGCGCTGGTCTTCTCCGGCAGCGGTATCGGTACCGGTACCGGTACCGGCGTCATCGACCACGACGTGTTCTTCTCGCGGCGCGGGCTCCGCGTGCGCAAGTTCTCCTTCGTTGTCGGCGTCGAGGAGGGGCCCGCGGAGGTCCGGCTCGACCCCGCCGAGCACGTGGCGTTCCTGTGGGTCACCGAGGAGGAGGCCCGGCGCGGCAGGCATGGCGACGTCGCGTTGGAGTTCACGACCCCCCGGCAGAGGGAGGTTGTTTTGGAAGCTTTTAAGATGATGAGAGGGGGGGTTGATCGGGGGGTTGATGAATCGTGCTCCTAGGGATCGTATGAGTGGTTACCTCGGGGGACAGGACAAGGCTTATAGAAAACCAAAAGGATATTCCAAGCCGTGTATCTCAAGATAACGGTCCTCTCCATATAGGTTCGGTCTGAGACGTGTGTTGGCAACAGTATAGCTTGATGCAAGTGCTAAGGGGCAAGAATACCACCTGTAAAATGCGGCTTGGAGCTTAAGCAGGTCAGGCCATTACACACCAAATGCAATTTGCATCAGTGTACAAACGCTTTTACGGCTTGGCTGTCTTATCTCTCAGATCCACCCCAAAGACAAGAGAACCCATTCTGATACTCTGAAAGACCTCGGTTGGGCCTACCTACTCATGCTGAATATCGTTTAAGACCCCTTTCCCCCATGCTCTCGTTCACAGCTATTGCGCGCTCCGGCGTTTCCCAACTCATACAAGCTAGAACCGTTTCGTTCAATTCAGCATGTTCTGGTGCTCTAGAGTATCTAATCCCCTTGAGGTAAGTGGATAAGGATAAACAAGCACGTTTGCTTGTTACCATGTCACTGTGTTCAGCCGTATAATTTCGTCTAGTCACAGTGGCCATTGAATACTGTCCCCTTGCATTATGGACTCACCTTATTCCTGGTCCGTATGTCTTGGTTATGCACAACAGTGCCTTGCTAAGTTCACTACTTTGAGGATTAGTAAGGTGACCTCGAAACCGCTCCTCGTCTCATTCCTTAAATGCGTTTAATGTGAGAGAATGAAGTTGCTTGCACTATTTCACCTATATATCAACGTAACGCTTGGCGGTCCTCAGTTTGCCTTCGCATCCGGGGTGGATCGGAATGTTAAGATGACTGTATCTGCTAACCATCTCACAAGCTGTATGACTGAGGCAATCATGTTTTTGACCAGATCTCCTAGCCTTGGTATGCAGCGCACACATGAAGAGTCTTGGACTTTCGTTAGGCCAAATCATGAAGGCTTGCTAAGCGCGCTGCAGCGAGGTGGAAGAAGAGTAGCTACCTGCTTTGGGCAACGGAGAGACTAAAATAGGTATACAGTAATGGCAAACCCGGAACAATGAGGAACCGGCCTAGAACTTGAGAAGCTTAGGTGATTCGACCATGGTGCATATTTGTGGTCATGGGTTCATAGTCGTTTCCAGATTCCCGGAAGATCAGCCTCCGCATGATGCAATCCGGGGTGCGAGCCGCTAACTCGACATGAATTCCACTTCAAAATATCAGTAGTTCTCAGAACCAAATCTAGCCTACGGGCGAAGCTGCGCCGGAATAGTGTTCCTGACAAGTCTTGGCCGAGGCTAGGCGGCGGTTAGCCCTTAGAATTGAACGTGTATCAGCCAGGCAGAGATACGATCGGGTTGAGCAGCTTACGTATATATATAGCTCTCTATCTCTCATGCTGATCATGCCTTAATGAGTATCTGGCAAGGACATATCTAAGTCAATCAACCGTATATCCCCTTCATTCGCCTATAGACGTTTTCCATTGTCGGGCACGGGATTCAATTATGAAGTTGTTGATCCCGCTATTGGCCGCCGGCCTATCCAACGCCCACACCATATTCTCCTCTTTGGAGGTCAAGGGCAAGAACCTGGGCGTGGGCCAGGGCGTCCGCGTGCCTTCCTACAATGGCCCAATCACCGACGTCACGTCGGCCTCTGTAGCCTGCAACGGGGACCCAAACCCGACGACTGGCTCGCCCGTCGTGATCGACGTCCAGGCCGGCGACACCGTGACGGCAATCTGGAGATACATGCTGAGCACGACCGGGTCGGCGCCTAACGACGTCATGGACAGCTCGCACAAGGGCCCCACCCTCGCCTACCTGAAGAAGGTGAACAACGCCGCGACCGACTCCGGCGCTGGCGGCGGCTGGTTCAAGATCCAGGAGGACGGCCTGTCGAACGGCGTCTGGGGGACCGAGAAGGTCATCAACGGCCAGGGCCGCCACAACATCAAGATCCCCTCATGCATCGAACCTGGTCAGTACCTCCTCCGCGCGGAGATGATCGCCCTGCACGGCGCCGGTTCCTACCCTGGAGCTCAGGTCAGTCCCTAGCCACTTTCAGTCTTCCGCCCGTTGCCTGCATCCGATGCAACAACCCCCCACCCCCCCACAAAAATCCTCGCTGTCAGACTCTCCAATGGTAGGCAGTATTAGTACGACTTGGTCACTGACAAGCTTATAAAGCTATATATGGAATGCGCCCAAATAAACGTCATCGGCGGCACTGGAAGTAAGAAGCCTTCGACCGTGAGCCTTCCGGGGGCCTACAAGGTATGTCCTGACCTGAGGAGTCGATAAAATCCTATGTATACTGACAACAGATTTCAGGGTTCCGATCCCGGTATTACTGTTAACATCTATTGGCCTCCTGTCGAAAGCTACAAGATCCCGGGCCCGAGCGTTTTCACTTGCTAAAGCTGTTCCGTGAAACGTGTGCGGCAACAAGCCCGCCGCGGGAAAAGGAGAAGAATGGGAGGTAAGATTCTATGAAATGTTCCCGCGCATAACAAGTGGAATCAATAGTCTATAATTGACTCGGTTGAAGTGATTAGGACCATCGGGGTTGTTTCGTACCAATATATTGTTAAGTCTTCTTGCGCACCGTGAGCGCTTAGGTCACTTATATCGGCTTGCCCGTCCCTTTTTGCCCCTCGCCCTTTTAACGATATGCCATATCATAACCTTCCCGTCTAGCAACTCGAAATATGCCTCTTGAATTAGAATGCAAAAGAACTGGAAATGATCAAATAGGGCGTCTCCCCTACTCCGTAGCGAATTCTTGAAATCGTTCTTGGAAGCAGCTAGCTAGTGCTGTGAGTGTGCCGCCATGTGCGGTTCAGGCTATGTTTGAGAGGGCAACCAGCTGAGGCTCGTCAGAATGCGCCAAGATACTTCAAGAGACTTATCCGGAGTAGACAGAAAAGCTCCTCCGTAGCAACGCTGGAGCTACCTGTTGAACATGCTAGTCCGCTTTTGTGACACGGCAATCCGTAGGATCTCGAAATAGAAGAATATAAAGCCTCCAGTGTGTTCTCAGAATTTCATCTTCTGTGGGCAAAATTGGTTCAATTCTTATTTGTCTTTCTGTATGGGTTACATTGTTACGTTCTAGGTTACCCTTCTCTAGTAGTGTGGAAGCAGCCATATATGAACTGTCGACCCCTTTATTCCTTTATTTCTGCAAGCCTGGAGTCACCAATCAGAGCTCTTTCAAAATCGCCTTAGTTGCTGACATCTTCGAATGTATTATTATGTAGGAAGATATATGTATAATCTGAAGCGAGAGATATGTATAATTTGAAGCCAGTACGTAATAATAATCTCTATCTTAAAAAAGGCCGGGTAGTCTGGCTTGTTCCCGCTGAACATCCAGTAACGAACTTGAAATTGGAAATGAGGCTGCTCGTCCGCCCACCTCACATCATCCGGCAAGCGCGCCATGGGTCAGGCCCGCCGAAGGATGTGCTCTCGGAGCCATCCCCGTCTTCGCTATTGTAGTATTTGCCCTTCTCCCACTCCTCATGGGCCCGCGCGACTTTCTCATCGGGAGCGTCCTCAGACACGTCGCCGTGTCCGTCGTAGCTGATCTCGATGTCCTGTACGCCATGCTCACCCGACTCCGGCACGGAGTGAGCCGCATGCACGTCGACGGGCTTGGGCTCATGCGTCTCCGAGATGTCGGTTGGCTTGGGCTCGCGCTTGGGTAGGGCCGTCGCTGCGGCGGTGGAGGCCAGAACCAGACCAGCGGTGGTAGCTGTAGCAATGCGCATTTTGATTGTAGAAGTTGCTTTAGTGTTTGTAGCGTAGTGTTGCAAGTAAATGGTTGCGGTGTATTGTTTTTGAGTAGTCGGTTGGTCTTTTTGAATCTTCGTTGTATGGATTGTATGGAACTGGAGTTTACCTTCGGACCATTGGGTAGATATATAGGTTACATCTCTTTCATATGTCTCTATGTTATTAATAGTACCGACTATTGGGCCAACAAAGAAGCGCTTGTATCATGTGGCAGTTGTGAGCATTGGGTTGGAAGATTCATAGACAATGGAGCTTTCATGGTCTCTTTCACGCCTTTATGTTTTGCCATCATTCACCTTGTGAAGGACATTCATCGAAGAGGATAGACAAACATTAGCCAAAAAGACTCGATAATAGTGGCATTTGATTACCGCTCTAAACCCGTTTCAATCGTTCTGTCTCTTTGAGTGAACTTGCTGATTTGAGCACGCCAACAATGGACACAAACGCCGCTCCAGGCTTTGCGTAACGGCAGCAGCCCACTCTGGATACTGGGTGGTGATGGACCCCTTACTCGTCCCCAAGGATAGGGGTCAAGACTCGAAGGCATATATGCCCCAGTTCGGTTGGAGTGAATTGCCCCTTATTACAGATTATATCCAACAAATCACTTGCTCATCAACCTCATCTATAGCTGAGAAGAACCTTCAGGAAGATATCCTTCTCTAGCCCCTATTAAATACTTGCTCTGGTAGCGACGCCGAGGCTTGGCCAAGAATAACTTTACCAGATTCCCATTAAGGAGGACGGAGTATTATATAAGATGATGCAGTCGCGCTGCGTAAAACACACCAACACACTTGTAAGCCTGCAAGGGCAGGCTTCAGGCTAAAGAGTGCCTGGGAATGTGAAGGTCATAGGACGATTGTGGTCTTAATAACCGGTAATCTGGTTAATCCGCTGCAAAAGGAGTTAGGAGGAATATCTTTGAACGGATGGGGTACATTCTAACGTATTGGATGGCCTGGGAAGTTTTCACCCCTTTGGACGTTTATTATTGCTGTCTTGCGTCATGTACTTGTCACCTAGAAGCTCCAATCACTTCAAGATGCAGGATCTACGTGTCCCTATTTTAGACCTGTCCCTGCTGGTCTGTACCTGGGTCGAAGATAACCCTGTATCTCTCAGTGATGATAGTCTCTACATATGAAGAGAATATCAGCATACCAGTGCAGGGAGGGCTAACTTCGGTTGCAGCCACTTCGGAAGTTCGCTGCTGATGCAGGGCCTGAGGGCCACGAACCCCTGAATTGACTCAGCCATTCCAAGATGAAAGCTAGTGGCCGTGATGGACTTCTATAGGCATCAACAACTTAGTACTCCGCCTAATATGAAGCCAAATCGGCGAGATTGATGATCAGAGCCGTGGAGTTATCTCGACTGAAGGTGCCTAGACTTGGAGAGGCCCCAACCTATCGTCAGTCATTCTTCTGACCAGAGACGCCAGACCTGACTAACTTCGCCTACTCCTGTGTATAGGGAGACCAAGAAAGCAGCCCTGTCGAAGTAGTCGCGTAAAGTGCATAGTGGCGGTGAGGTCAGCATGATTATCCCGGAGTCTTTAGCGGATCTGATTCTCGTCAATGAAGGGGGTTGCAGGGATGCGTTGTCAGACTGTGGTCATATATATTCACTGCTACGTGCCCATTACGGGCTGATCGCGGCGTATCATGGGTGATCGCTACGGTAATCTCTATATGTATGTCCTAGGTTTCGGATGGCGAAACTTAGTAAATATGCTATCCCGCAGCCATGAGTTGCTGCTGGGGATATGACTGCATTGAGAGATGATTCGAAATTCAATTAAAAGGTGAAGAGTGTAGTTACAATGCACTTCCAGGGCCGAAATGAATGTGCATTTGTACGCAGAGAAGTGACGGCCAAGGCCTTCGTACACAATATAACGTCGGTAAAAATGAATTATGAGATCCTATAAGGCCCGGTGGGGATGACATACGGATTTGCCGATCCGGAAGCGGAAGCTGGATGACAGGATCTTGCGATGATTCATATACCTACCAGATTCGGACAAAGGACTATTCTGCCTTCAGCGCTTAGCTACCCAGCAGGTTCTAGTGCTCTAAATTCCGTGTCTGATCCTTCCTATTCCCGTTTTACGCTGGATCGTGTCTTACTGGCTGTTATAAATCTGGGATGGGCTGTTTGCGTTTAGACGACTATCGAATTCCCGCTCGGCTCGTCCCGGATTGTCTGTGCTAGCTACCATCAGGGTTTCTACCCTTGCTTACTGAACTAGTCTGACTAGCTTTGATTAATTATGGTAGTGGCATCGATAAAATTCTAAATAACCATGTGGGAGATGGACAGAACCCTTCAGTCTATTGAGAGCTCCAGATATGTGTTAAAGATGGGGAGCCAGAGGTCATCGTGTAGGGTCAGGACCACATCTTGAGTCGGAAGATATAGAACACATTGCTGCCATTGGCAAGAATATATAGAAAATCTAATTATAGGTAAGTACCTAAAGCTAGCTAGATATTTGAAGTTGCCTTTTAGCTATCCGCCTGGGGGATGAGAGTGTGCTCCTGATGGTAATCGAGGCTGACATGTCCGCATGGATGACCATAGCTCGGAGTGCCTCAGTCTTTCAGCAAATTCCAGGAGCTAAGGGCGAGAACGCAACATTCTGGTAATGGCCGGTGCTTTCAGATTATCCGTGCAAAGAGTAGCCGTTTCCAGCAGTTCGAGGCATAGTCAAACGTTGATGTAAAGGGTTATCTAGGGTCCGTGTAGACATTGAGCAGAAGTGGCTATGCACTGGAAGTATTAGAGAGCTTGTTTCAAACAACTCCAAGTGCTTGGCAGCTTCTTTTGGCAATTGACTTTACTTTTCATGGGCTGTGGAGGTCGTAAGGCTCCTGCAAGGATCGCCTGCAAAACATGCGGCCGAGCGCCAATTGGACGGCCTCGATGCCAAGTCGATCGTCGTAGTAATCGGCACCCTCAGACTGAAGTAAATGGCAGTAATTGTCTCTGCAGACTTGTGGTTCTACCCAGATCGGACATTCCAGTCCCAAGGGTCATTCAAGAGTACCTGCCTATGTAGGTAGGTCTCTGAAGCTGACGCTGACACAGCGACCAAAACAGCAAGTATTCCATGTAGATGAGAAATTATATACTAGGCAGGCGCTCTGCCGTTGAGCGGGACAGCCGTGCAACGTGCGACCTTACACTCCAAATTTGTCGCAAAACCACGTTGACTTCGGAGCTCCCCTATAGGGCCGCGAACGTTGCATTTCAGGCCGGTGGGCTTAGCCTGTTCTTAGCCTTTATCGGACGTTGTTTGCACTTCAGAACCAGGAGATACTAGTAAGACGAGCCAGGTAGCAGGGTTACACATCGAACGTGCCAACAGAGGCGCCCCATTGAAAGAAGCACCGTCCAGGCATGTAACCTTTACGTCGGGCCCAGGAAGTGTCATGCGAGAAGAGGCTGTGTACCTACAGAGATCATGTAGAGAGTCTTGGATGAGTATAAAATTACGAGAATCCCCTCATCGTAGGGGAACTTGATCTGGTACCAACACCAACCACTCTCCTTAACAGCACAATAACACATCGCATCCGGATCATCTTCTGATACCCAATATTGTACGCTCAGATCCCACGGCTCCAGCAGCCGCATATTGAAAGTTAAGAACTAACATACGCCAGTCATCATGTTGTCCATGAACAAGATCATCGCTGCCGTCGGCCTTGTCGTCGCCCCGGCCTTGGCCTACTCCGGTGACCTGACCTGGGTACGTTCCCCAGTGTTATCCTCCTACATGCCGACAGGAATTAACCTTTAATATCAGTACAACCCTGGTCTCGGTGCCTGCGGTCGTACTCACAACGACGCCAGTGCCGTCGTCGCTCTGGCCCGTTCCGAGTACGGCAACGACCCCAACCCTAACCTTGCCGCTGTCTGCGGAAGGTGGATCGCCATCAACTGTGAGTAAATGCCCACACCTACGTAATGTCGCTTGTAACTCATAGTTGCGAGCTCCATGAGCCAACATATGTTTCTTCCCTCTGGCGTTTGACTCTCTGTTAGCATATTCTACTACGGCGCATTGGCTGACTTGTAATACTCAGATAACGGCAGGGTCATCCACGCTGAAGTCGCGGACAAGTGCTGGGACTGCCAGCCTGGAGACATCGATGTCTCCCCCTCCCTCTTCTCTCAGCTTGCCGACTTGGGCGCTGGTCGCATCCAGGTTACCTGGGACTTCATCTAAGGCTTCAATGTTGTACCAACATTCTGGGACTCTGATCTGCGAGTCATGAGATATATACAGGATGGACCTTCTTTGTACATATTCCACTAAGGCGTTTCAAGTAGGCTCTCACAGCCTCTCCTGTCACTCGCTACTACATAGACTCTCGAGAGGCATAGACTAGGCAAAATTGTACATACGCTACTGTCCCTTTGCAGTTTCGCAAAATAACTTGCGGTTATGGGGAAAGAGCTAAGAAAAGTCCGTGGAGCAGTTCGAGTTGTCGCATGGAGCCTTCTTTCCTAGCAAGGCCCACAATTACGTTTTTGCAATCCTACAGTAAGGGTTTTATGCTCTATGGATAGCCTCTCGTACGGGAATACCACTGCATAGTTGTGGTAGGAACTGTGATTATATTTCCGTCGAAGCATATAATCTGCCGCTATTTTATGTGGTTGTGTTGGAATAGGGGCTAAAATAGGGGTAACTGGATGACCCACATTTCTGTCCATGTGTAAATGTGCAGTCCTCAATCCCTCAAGGCTGACCGCCTAGCGAGAAGTCATACATGTATTCCGTCCCTCTTTGCAGGTTGTACCTTCACCTTTATTTCTTTGATCAAGGTTCCTAAAGCCCACTATCATTTTGTTACCGCGGTCTTGGACCGAACGTATCATCAACAGCAATTCCCTTGACGGACCTCACATGAGCCCTATGCCCGTTTATGGGCGTGCTATCGTGATGTGCCCTTCACTAAACCCATCCCTTCTAGAAGTCCTCCCACAGCTCCCATTAAGTCAGCACCACTAAAGATGCTAGCAGATGAGGCTTAAGTTACGGTCTCGCATTGATTATATAAAGCCAACACTCATGGTCTAATGCTAGTGAGACCTCACGTAAGTCCCAACTTCGATATAGAGTGGAGTTGGCTCCGGTTTCTCCCTGTAAGGGAGCCCCGATAACTCAACAATCAAGTCTCTGCATGCGAGATGGCCGTTCTCAACGGCAAGTTCCATGGCTCGCCGGCAATGTTTCTCCTCAAACCCAGTCTCTCCTTCCTCTAGCAGGTAGGTTTCTGTCTTTGCCTTCCAGAGAAATGCAATCATGTCTAGACGCCCATGTTCTGCCGCTCCTTCGAGCGGCCACCGGCCATGTACCCTCGAAGGACGCGCGTACAACAATGCCCCATTGTTGAGGAGTTCAGCTGCCAAATTGCAGTTGCCGCTGATTGCCGCGAACTGGAGTGCTGTGCCTCCTCTTGAAAATGCCGGTTCGGCATTAACATCGGCACCATATCCGAGTAGGAGTCTGGCTATGTCGAGACTGCCGACTTCTGCCGCCTTCTGCAGAGGCGTCCGCTTCACTGCGAGTACAGGTGGCTCATTGACACGAGCCCCGCGATTCCTCAGTAGCTTGACCAGGCCCACCACTCCGGTCTCAATGGCCTGTAGCAATGCCGTTTCGTTAATACATGGGCCGTCATCCCCGTTCCATCTTACAACGCTGTTTGGATCACACTTAGCATCAAGAAGCGCGTTGACCACACGGAAACTGTAATGGGGGTCTTTCTTGCTCTCCATAATAGCCACCCCAAGAGGAGTTGTTGGAACATCTCCGACCCCGGGATACCCGTCGTAGGGGCCCGTGTCGAAGAGATCAACCATGCCGGATGCAATAAGCGAATCCACACAGGAGGAAGCATTGGCGCCCTGCCTGATTGCTTCTATGAGAAGGTTAGTTCTCATCCCCTTGGTTAGAACAGTTCTCTCGCGTAGAAGCTCCGCCGTGAGAATTTGAAGCATGTTGGGCCGCCACCTTGCGGCAACTTCCCATATGACTTCGTTCGACGGATCTGCTCCAAGATTGAGCAATTCCTGTAACATGTAGCTGTCATCCTCACATAATGCGACGATGAGACATTCCGTAAGAACTGCTCTTGTTGCTAGTTTGGATTGGAGGACAAGCTGGAACAAGGTCCGGTTTCTAAGCGTGTTCTCCATGGCCGTTGCTAACAGGTTTGCATTCCTTTCCGGACGTAATATTCCGTAGTCTAAATGCAATGAATCTGGACGTGGCGATATACCTGAGGAAGGGTCTTCAGGGTTGGCGATTGACCGGGACGGGAAATCGAAAGTAGAGAGGAGATCATCGATGACTGACTCCTCTCCCCATCTGAGTGCCAATTGAAGCAACTTCATGTCTCCGTGACCCAAGACGTCTGCCCTTAGTAGCGCGCGGACAATGCGCACATTTCTCTTGTCTAGTGCGGCTTCCAGAATCCCCGTTGCTAATTCAGGGCGTGTTGGTGTATCGTTCCCGACGAAGACGGGAACGATAGCTCCTGCATCCAACAAAGTGAGCACAAGATCTTCATTTCCCTTGCAGACTGCGATGCGAAGTGCGTCTGTTAATAATCTCGGTGTTGGGTTGGGATAATGATGCAAAATCTTTTCAACATAGTTGAGGTCTCCAATTTCGGTTGCTGCCACTATTGCAGTGCCTGCTCGCTCTCCATCATTCAAGCACCTTAAAATGCCCGCTTTTTCAAAGTCCAAGACAAGACTCCAGTTTGCGGCCCTGAGCGCTTCGGCAAATGGGGAAGTAATAAAATAAGGGCGATTTTTGTTGTGGGTGATAAGCGTATTGACATCTGGCCTTGTTGATAGGACCCAGCTAATGAGAGACTCATTGCCACTCTGAATTGAAGCGCAGAGAAGGCTCGCAGGCGAGACTGTATGGGGAATAAGTACTTGGACAAGTCCCCACTTCTCTCCCTCTGCAGCTATCGTAATGCCATCGTCCACTGTTCGTCGATTTTGGTGTATGCATGCGCTATCGTGGAGCTTCTCACATTCCGCGATAATATGACAGGCAATTTCTGTCGCCTGAGCATCGTTTAGACACTTCGCGATAAGTTCGACGCCTCTAAAAGCCAAAAATCGGCCGTGATCTGATGGTAGGAGTGTGGAAACAATGCGGTGGCACACATCTGGGCAAGTCCGGAGGGACCAGGCCATCTCATTAAGGCCATCGAAACTAATTCTGGCTCCTGCTTCGAGTAATTCATTCACGAGACACTTCCATTCGGATTTTGCGTCTTGGTCTGGAATGTTGTGGTCCCAACCCCCATGCGCGACCCGTTCATCCAACAAAAGTACGTTGCATAACAGTGATCCAGTTGGAGTCCGATCGTATATGCTTCTGTCGAATAGCTTATTGGGGTCGGCTCCAGCAGCGAGAAGAGTTCTTGCAGCTCTAGGGTTTTGGAGGCTTATTGCCCGCTCGATAGGGGTGTATTTCCGACCCAAATGATAGACCACCATGGCATTGACATCGACAAGTTTAGTTTCAAGCAACGCCTTTAGGACGCCGTTTTCCCTTGCTTCGATCGCAGCTCGAAAGAGGCTTTCTGCGAAGGATTTGGCCGCATGCCCAGAACATGCCTGGAGAAATTTCGAGAACAGCGAGTTCATATTCTCAGACTGGCCAAGAAACCTAGCGATGCTTCCGATAGGGACGTCCTGCAGACCCGCAAGGCCGTTCACCATTGAACAGAGAAGTAGTCGATAGAAATTGGTATCGAATGTATCATCGATGCTGATTACACCTAAGGTCCGATCAAGCTCGTCCCGGATATCTCGACCGGGAAGCAGTGTAGCGAACCTGTGTACGAAGTCGTGTAAAAGGTCTGGTACGGCCCGGGCATCATGCTGTTCGCTTCGTGTAGCTGCAGCGAACTCTCGAAGGAAATTCATGACGACGTTCGGACGGCCGGACAGGGCACGTTGCCGATCATGACTGAAAGCCGGACCTATTGTATCCCCCGCTGTCGAAGTCAGTCGAGTCTCGAACCGCCTCGATGGAAGATCGTCAAGCCAATTTAGTGCACTACCAAAGCTGAGAGAAAGTGGCACATGGTTTGCTGGAGACGCAGGGGAATTGGCGCTGCTGAAATCAAGACCAGGCCAGGAAACAGTAGGCGAAGGTCTGTTGATATCCAATAAAGCCCTAGGACTAGCGACTGCGACTGCGGCCGGGCTAAACGATAAGAGGCTACTAGGCTCGAAACGTGATCCGCCTAATACTGTTGCCGCGTTGAATTCGAATAAGTCAGATACTGCCGGTGGACTATTGCGTAATAAGGTGGAAGTAACAGAGGATTGACAAGTTGGCTCGCGGGCAAGTGAGCTCACAGAGTCACCATGAAGAAAGTTTCCAGGGCTCGGACTCGGATGCGATATTTCAGGGTCAGTGCTGTTTTGGTAGGGAGACCATTCACCGTTTGGCTTTTGGATTTCAATCCAAGCCTGCCTGACACCATGACGGTGAATGACACCACTGCTGACATGGCCGTCCGATGGATATCCTGACATATGACTGGCTCTTTCTTTGCTATATCGTCGTGCTCGGCGGATTGTTTTGTCGGACACCTTTACGCCTGATATCATGATCCGATGAGGCATGGATGAGGGTATCTTGTCAAACTTGTCCAGTATAGCCTCCCATTCGCAGGGTCTTAGATTCTTGCGAGCACCCCACGCTCTCAACTGTGCCTCATACTGCGATGTACTTCGAGGGTTCCCCGTTAGAGAGGGAATAATTGAGGTTGGCTCTTCGTTCTTACCTTGCATCAAATCCATAAGCCTCATTCATTCTCCGAGCTAAAGCGCCAAGTTTCAGCCCTCGGTTAAGATACAGATTCAGAACGGTGTTCTTATGGCGAGCCCACTCATAATCTGGGATCTTCGCCTTTCGCGGCTGTGAAGCCATATAGCCGGGAGGAACTGGGGCGTAAAATCAAAAACAAATCGTCAAATACTTCCGCCGCCCTAATGGTCGGGAAACGATAGAACGAAACGAACCGATAACGAAGACGAGGACATATAAAGGCTAAAGAAGTTGAAAACCGCAATAGACTTCAACCAGAACATATGAGAATGTTACGGGCGAAGAAAGAATCATGGAAAGCAGAGGAGGGTGAGGGGAGGATATATAAGTAGCAATGCAAGCAATAGGGCCCCAACAAACCCAATTTTCTGCAAGAGAATGTTCTACTCGACACGACTCTATTACCCATGCCTGCTTCTTTCCTTCGCTCCCATGATTATACCTCCTCATCAGAAGAAGACGGGATGATAGGCCACGTTGGAAGCTGGAGTCTCGTACTCGCATGAATAATCAACCATACGTCAGATTATACTGCACCTTCTGATTTTGCTTAAGGTTGCGTAGCAGATTTTGTCTACAGATTTTGGCATCAGGTTTTGACGCTGGCCACTGGGCGAGATACATCATCGATAATGGTGGGCTGCTGTGGAGGTCCACACACTATAGCAAAACCAGCTCCTAAAACATGCAGGGCGGTCTCCGTGTTGGAGGGTTACTTGACGACCTGATAGGGCTATGTCCTTGATATTGCACTTCGTGACGACTTGGAACGCAAGCCACATTACGCCCTATACTGAACTAATAGGCTAGTAAGGCAAACATCCATATCGGCGGACGAGGCAGACACCCATATCGGCGGACAAGGCAGACACCCATATCGGCGGACAAGGCAAACACCCATATCCGCGGACCATTCTGCGGGAAAGAAAGAAACATGAGGGCTAGTTATCGTCACGGCCATGGTTAGCGAACCTGATCATCAGCAACAGCGCTGGAGCGACACCAACTTCGTCGAGTGGCACGGTGGCAACTTCGATGGAAAGCCTTATACTTAGATTACAATCGTATGCACATACACGTGTCCACCCCCCCAAGGAAGCGGGCGGATGGAACATGAGAAGAGTGCATGGAGAACGACTTCATCCGCCGTGTTGATACCACCTTTAGCGGACACGACGCCAACGGCAATGACGTGACGATGATCAAGAAAATCTCGAAGATGCCGCCGACGATCTGTTCGATATTATCCTGGATGTTGGAAAAGGGGTGGTCTTGGAAATGGCGCCTGCCCATTATTCATGCCCCTACCGAGCAGCGTCCGCAGGACTTGTACTCGTTGCTGTTTCCCGAACTAACCGTTTTGAGATCCTGGCCAATAAACCAACGATTCTGCCAATTCCACGTGACCAGGGGCCGATACCCATAGATGGAATATACGAAGGTATCATCGACCCTGAACTAAATATTATCCTGGACTCTCTCCCGAGGTACGCATTCAAGAGGATTCAGGTTCTAGAGTGTTTCAGGGCGTCCGGTACGGGACATGTTGTCGCACGCATTCTGGACGGCGACGAAGTCATGCTCTGCAAGGCAGCACAGCAAGTGCTGATTGACGGGGAATGGGACCTAAGACTGAGGAACTCTCCAGGATAGAACAGCTTCGACAGGGGGCGTCAGTTCGAGTCCCGGCGCTGAGGGGTCTTATAACGCATCCCGAGAAATGGAGAACCATGAGCTTTCTGCAGGATTGTGCCTCCTCCAGAATAGGGGGTAACACCCTGGGCACATCGATGTTTCCGACACGCCTTGTGCAAAGAGGCAGTAGGGGGCAGCGTAGATTACCGAGACCGTTCAACAGCTGCACGAAGCCGGCGCCATCCGGGCAGATGGAAAGCCCGATAATGTAGTCATAGACGAAGCAGACAACGCTTGATCGGTTGATGTCGCGGGGGGCTACGCACAGGCTTGGGTGGAGAGGGGATTCGCCGGCAGGGTAGAGAAGGACAAGCAAGCCATGGAGATATCGTCAAGTTGCCAAAGGTAAAAGGCTGGATAGTTCAGCCTTGAGTAATTTGAAATGTATTAGTGATATCTGAACGCTGTCATCGACCCTGAAAACCGTTGTATTATGTCCTCATATCCTATTTTAAGCGCATTCTGACGGCGTTGCCTTGAAACCGGCTAAACTACCGGCTATCGTACGGGCTGTTGAGTATGCAGTCCTAGATCTAGGCCCTTCCCAGGGTCCCATCCATATCGGTATTAAATCATCAGCCGAGAACGGCGGTCGCAGGCCAAATATCCGGGGTTACTCTACCCCTCCGTGGAAGCGAGATTCCGTTTACCCTCCTGAGACCTAGTAGGATTCTACGCCTCTCGTGAAGCAAAAAGGGGTGGCTGCAATATACGGTTCCTCGGGTCACGGGTGAGGAGACGTCGGGTCATGAAATGTGTATAACTAGAGTGACCCGGAGACGTAATCGATGCATAGACTATCGCAATTTTATCGTATTCTTAAGTGTATTCATTCGGTATAATCCCTGTGATGATTCTTCTTACAGCGGTAATCCTCCTCGCTTCGGCCCTCGGGCTAGCCTCAGCGGAGGTCGTCAAGCAGGGCTCGACGTGCACGGTGACGCCGAGCGGGACGTCGGACGACACGCCGCAGATCCTCAGCGCGTTCCGGCAATGCTCCACGGACAGCTCGATCGTGTTCCGCGAGGGCACGTACAACATCAGGCAGGTGATGGAGACGACGAACCTGCGCAACGTGTCGGTGGACATCCTCGGCCGCTGGGTGTGGAGCGCCGACAACCTGCAGTACTGGATCGCCAACACGCTGCCCGTCGACTACGCGGGCCTCTACACGGCGTGGAAGCTCGGCGGCACCGACGTCTCGGTCCGCGGCCACGGCCGCGCCCTCTTCGACGGCAATGGCCAGGTCTGGATCGACGAGAACCGCAACGGCAGCAACCGCCGCGGCAGGCCCATCAACTTCACCGTCTGGCGCGGCACCAACATCTTCGTCGATGGCATCACCTGGCGGCAGGCCCAGTTCTGGCACACCTTCGGTTTGTCCACCTAATTTCAAAAATGAGTTAGTGAGATATTAACATTGCAACTAGTGGCCTACAGCCAGAATGTCACTATGACGAACCTCGACATGAACACTACGAGCAACTCGCAATGGACGGCGATCAACACTGACGGCATCGATACCTGGAACTCTAGAGACGTCCATATCGCCAACTGGAGGGTTGTTTCAGGTGATGTGAGTTAACCACCCCTAATCGCCGCTAAGTCCTGCTGGGACGGAATGTGCGATGAAAGACGACGTGCGACCCCTGGACATAACATAAGCTGACCAACTCCGCTCGCAGGACTGCCTCTCCGTCAAGGGAAACAGCACCAACATCAGCTTCAAGAACGTGACGTGCTACGAGTCGGGGTGCGCGGTGATCGGGTCGATGGGGTCGAACGCGAGGCAGCCGGACTACGTGGACAACGTGCACTACGAGGACATCCGGTGCATCCACTCGTCCAACGCGGCGTGGGTCAAGACGTACCCGGGGACGGGCCACGTGCGCAACGTGACGTTCAAGAACATCGAGTTCGAGGACGTCAACCAGCCCGTCTACATCACGCCCTGCACGTACTCGGGCCAGAACTGCGACTCCTCGCGCGTCGCCATCGAGAACGTCAGCTGGATCAACATCCGCGGCACCAGCCGCTACAACATCGCCGCCGGCATGTACTGCTCGGCCGCGGCCCCCTGCCGCAACCTCCGCTTCGAGAACATCGACATCCGGCCCAAGAACGGCGGCGCCGGCAAAGTCCTCTGCTCCAACATCCAGAACCAGGCCACCATGGGCTGGCAGTGTACGGGAACCTGCCCGGCGAACTGGCCGCAGCAGCTGAACGGGAACCGATAGGCTGGATGCGGGTGGTCTAGAGAAGAGTCTGTAAATAGCCGTAGGGTTGCCGGTTAGGTAGTGGTAGTTACTCTACGAATATATTACGTTGATCTGCGCTTGGGTCACCATACCTTCCATAACCACCGTATAACTACCCGGGCTGCCTGTGGATGAAGGAACAATGAGTCTAGCACCCTTAGAATTGGGCAAGGGTTCAGAAGAAGGCGTTGGATGTGGAGGCCAAGCGTACGGTGGTTTGCGACCTATAGGAGGTCTTTGAAATGAAGGCCGCCGAGGAATATGACAATAGGGGTAAGGGGATGAGATGCTAAGAGGACGATCCTGCTAGGAGCCATAGATATGACCTATTCTGAACGTGTTGTATTTCGGATTTCAAGCGTAGAGATCTTGGAACCATGCGGGAAGCATCAGAGATGGAAACGATGCTTGAGAAGGGACGGTATTGGTAGGAGCTAAAGAGAATACACCAAAGCAGACTAAAATGAGGCAGGCAACTAGTACGCATATAGGGATGTGTCCCTGTGAATAAGAAAGCGGCGCTTGAAACACAGGCTTTATAATGATATCCATTATCGAGTACTCCATGGTAGAGGGTATGAAAGGGCGCCAGGCTTTCTTCCATCAAAACCGGTAAGTCCGATGGCTCGATGACCTGCAAGGCGCCCGCGAGTACAATAATACCGATCGTCCCGAAAGGGCGATATCAACTGGGTAACTAAGGCCTGTTACACCGTAGTCCGTCCCGCAATAGATGGTGTCCACACGACGGGTAGTCGTCAGAGATGGGATAAAAGGGCACGTCTCAGAAGCACCCTAGCCGCTTCCAAACTGCATTAATCATGAAGAGGTTTGCGGTGAGACGAGGACAACGCTATCGCCTGGTTTGGGCTGTTAGGTACCGACCTCACCCATGGCAGGAAGGGGGCTCATACCTCGGACAAACAGCATCTCTGATTTCTTGGTGACGGTCTACAATGGGAATCAGTACAGAACTAGCATGCGTGATAAGGTCCAAGAGAACTGACCCTGATATCATCCTTTTCGTCATCATCGTCATCCACGACGTAGATGGTCTCTATGACATCGCCAAGCACCAGGTTCATATGACTGTCGTAGGCCTGAAAACATCCGTCAGCGCTCGAAAAATGCACCGGCCATGCACGGTCCCGATAACACGTACGTGGAGTCGCCCCTTCAATTCCCTATCACCGCGCAGCTTCACAAATACCACCTCGTCTAGTAACAGGCGCACTAGGTCAAGGGGCTCGGACACGGAGCCGCCAGTGGGCCCATCCTCAGTGTCGGCCATTCTGATGCGACCGACCGGACCTGTCAACCAAGTCGCAATCTGAGATACAGCTTATGGTACGTTAAGAGATGACGAGGTGAGTTGCGTCGAGAGGCCCTCACGTGCGTATGAGTTGTAAGTACCCTCGTAGTCAACCGTGGATAGTGGGTGTAGGAGCTGTTGTGGCTGGAGGGGCATAATGGCACATCTGAATCCGGTCCGCAACATTTTCAGTGGGGTTCTGCGCTCAGTCTAAGGGAGCTATGACCATAGACAGAAGGTGTCAGCTGCCAGGATTGTCTGCCACTTGCCCGCAACGTACCCTCAGTCTTTCAAGCCGAACTGTTTGCTTGGGTACTCCACATCGTCTCAACCTCTTCACCCGTTCCAGTTCGGCGACCAGACCATCGTGGACAGCCACTTTAGGGTTCCGGCCGTCTACTCGAGGCACGTCATGACTGGCCCACCTCTCCGTATCAATGATTGTGGCTCCTTCCGTGGTGGAGCTGACAGGCACTCGGGTCCTCCGCCATCAACCTCCTAGGGGTACCACTTCGCGAATCGTCAACTTTCGCCAGAACCGATGCTTTCACCATGGCACACCATCGCATGTTCGTCATTATGCCACTGTCGGAAAGGGAAGCCGTTCTTCCATTAAGAGCGTCTCCGGCCATGACTACGCGACGCTCAAGAAGCCAGCCGTCACTATCACCGACTCGGAGTACGCCCTAATCCAAGATCTGCTTGATCGTTTCCCTGGCGGCTTGCCCAAAACCGACAACGCCCAAAGAGCATCAGATACTGCCGGATATCGCCATGTTGTACAGTCAATTCCGCCGTGGGCAGCTGCTTCCCAAGGCATTGATGGTACCAATGGCGTGTCTGCGTGGGAAGGTCAGTCTGTTTACCAGCAGCTGCCCAAGCCATTCCGGAAGGCTATCCAAGCGATGCAACAGAAAGATACGCGGAAACTGTTGATATCCCTACGCCAGATTGCGATGCTTCCCGAGGATGAACTTCATAATGCAATCGCATCCATGCCCAGAAGCACATTTACCGAGCTCCTGAGGTCCCTAGATCCGTTCACGGTCTCAAAGGATGCAGACCCGACAAACGGGAGCTACATTGCGCCGGGCATGTTTACGATGCTGAATATGGAATCCACCATCGACGACTGGGGAGTCCGCAAGATTTACGTGCGGCTTCTTGAACGAATGTTGGTGTTGATGAAGGCTCTAAGGGCAACTGGACAGACTCTCAACGCCGAAGAATATACTTACCTGATTCGGTGTGCTGGTGCCGCATCCGATATCGCCACTGCGAAGTGGTTGTGGCGCGACATGGACCGTTGCGGGACCACCTTCTGGCGGCAAACCGGACTGTACCGCGAATACGTGAAGGCGCGCTTCCTAACGGACGCGATATATACAGGTTACGACAAGACGAGAGTTATGGTGCTCCCGCGCAATCTGCACAGGTCCAAACTGCTGCTCGCACCTCACCGGCTCCGTCAGCTCGAGCGTTTACGACTCAGCACCAGGCGGCGCAAGTTCCGATTTGGACTGAATAAGCTGAGCGACCATGCCGAGGATCTCACCCGTATCCTGAGAAAGACTGTGCCGCCTCTGCGACTGTTCCTTAGAATACACCTCGACGGTCATATAACCTCCGAGAGGCTCCTATGCCACTTTATGATCGCGTTTGCCCGCACCGGGTCCCTCCGCTTCATCGGTTCGCGGATCCTTGAGGATTTCTTTGCCATCAGGGTTGAGGGCCTAAACCTCGACAAGTTCACAGCTGGGCCTGCAAGCTGGAAATTCAAAACCCCGTTCTTTCGCATTCGACCTACGGCCCAGCTAATGCACGCGGTCGTTGAATCGTACTGCTGCAATTGCGAGATCGCCCTCGCCGTCCAGATTGTCGACCAGATCTCGAGCAGGTACCAGATTCCGATCCCGCCAGCGGTGTGGCGCAACCTGCTGGAGTGGACGCACATCGCCAGCTCGCCGCCGATATCAACGGCGTGGAAGAAGGCCGGCATGTCCTGGAAGGTCCCCGCCAGCACCGCCGTGGAGATGGTGTGGAGCACGATGACGGGCCCACCCTACAACGTTCAGCCCACTTTCAAGGACTACGGCATCATGATCAAGAACCTCATAGGCAGAGGCCAGCTCGAAAGGGCGATCCCATACCTGCGCGAGGCTCGCCGGCTCTACAACGACCGGTGCCACGAGTTTGAGGACTCCGTCTTCGAGTACATCCAGACGCTGCGTGATGGCGTCGATGCCACGCGGGCCCTGCACCGACACGAGTGCGCCCGGTTCGCCAAGCAGGCCGCCTGGTACGACATGCAGACGTGGTGCCGGCGGCTGCTGCTCACTTGGCGGCCGCTACCGCCGCGCACTTCGGGCACGCGCGCGGGCGCGGGGCCGCAGGACTTCGATCAACGGTTCTCGCACGAGCGCAGTATCCCGGACTTCGTGCGCGAGTTCCGCGACTTCGTGCCCAACCCAGCGCTCTACCGCACGCCCTCGGGCTACGTGCGGCTCACGGACCCGGCGGCGCCGTTCGCGCGCTCAGTCTTCGTGCGCCGCATGCCGCTCGACGTGCCCATGCTCACGCGGCGCCAGCTGGAAAGGGGAGAATACCACTACCACTGGCAGCTCCGCCGCGTCCGCCAGCGCAAGGTCGCCGTCCTCTCAGCGCACTCGCTCGCGGCGCAGACGGCGTCGAAGCTCGATCCCCTCACACTGCTTAGTGGCGACCTGGACACGTTTAGGACTGTGAGGCTCCCTAAGAGGAGAGGGGTAAGCCCGCGCGGGCAGGTCGTGGATGGGGAGCCGGTGGCCGGTGCGGATGAGCTAGAGTATGGCGATTATGATGATTAGCTGTCTGTGTCCCTGGCCGGGATTTCGTGGCGATAAGATGCGACGTAAGACAGATGCAGGGCGTTACTAATATCCGCCCAGACATCGTATCCGTCCATTTTATATCGGTGTTGTGTAGATATGTGCGGTCGGATGTCTGTATATACATCATATACGAGCTGAATAACGCTCCTTCTCAAACCTGCTTGTATATTCATTCATATGACATTTCGCAGTAAATGGTCGTACGTATATTGATGCATGTATATATACAATTTTAATGCCTCTTATATGCCTGCTACGTCTTCACGGCTTCAACCGCTCCAGCCTCAGATCATTGATATACATGTACCGACTCAGCGCGATCCAGCCCCAGCGGAACCACACCATCTGCGACTTATGCGCGTCCGTCATGGCGCGCCTAGCCGCGCCGTACGTCTCGCGCCCACCGCCGAACAAACCGCTCATGCTGACGAGCACGCCCGGGTTTCCCCTGTCGCTATTCTTTCCCGTCCCCTTCTTGTTATTCTTGTTGTTGCTTCGTCCGCCGCCTAGCAGTACGGCCGCAGACACGACGGGGATCGTGAGGAACGCGTCGAGGAAGGCGACGTACTTGCGCCATACGGGGACCGTCGTCAGCGTGTACAGGTCCACAGGCGCGGCCCACCCAGGTCTCGAGAGCGATGAGACGAAGGACCGAGCCCCGTGGTACAGCGAGATGTGGTTCGGGTGCGAGGACACGCCGCCGGAGTCGAAGGTTATCAGCGCGTCGATCGTCGCTGTTGGTGCGGTGGTGGCGGATGAGGAAGTAGAAGAGGAGGGCGGTTGCCGAGGCGCGAACTTGGAGCGTAGGAGGTCGGCGATCCGCGTCGTGTCCCAGGTCTGCGTCATCGAGTCGGGGAAGTCCCTGCGAGTGTGGCGCGCGCACATTAGACAAATACAACCCCAAACAAAGCTAAATAACCGAAACACCCTGCCCAACCAGCGTAGGAAAGGCAGAAAAACTCACGGACTATCCACAACATGAACGTCCTCCTCGCCCCGCAGCCCCAGCAGCACGGCGCTGCGCGCGAGCTCGCGGCGTCGCGTGTCCCCTAGCCCGTCAGCGTCCCCCGTGCTCAGGCACAGGATCCTGACGTGGTTCCCGCTCTCGGGGCGCGTGAGCGACAGGACCGTGGGCGCGAAGAACATGGCCTCGTCGTCCGGGTGCGCGATCAGCAGGCACACGCGCCGCCCCCGCAGCGTCGGGAACCGCGTCGAGGCTACTGACGCTGTGTAGATGTAGAGCAAAGGCAGGGCCACGGCGAGGAGGGCGGAGGTCGGGAGGAGGGCCGGTGCCTCCATCGTGGGCGTAGGTCTGGAGGTTTCCGGGTTTGCTGCGTTGGGTTGAAGATGGCTCGTTAGGTAGCGGCGCGGGTGCAATTGCTCGAAATTGCGTGCCTCCCAGCTGAGGGGGATGGAGAGCAGTATGTAGTGCAGCGTTATCAGGATAAGTGCTGCTGGGCAATGGCACACCAGGCAGAGCAGGGCGTACAGTAGACGATGGCCTCGTGGAAAGGCAAGGAGCTGTCGAGCTCTGGCTTGGGAATATGACGTCCGGATTGGAGTGCCGGGCCACCTACCCGTAGGCCGAGAACAGAGCTCAGCTCCCCTGACCCGCCTAGTGGTTGCGCTATCGTAGTGGGGTGCTGCAGTGTCGGAAGAGCCCGTAAGCACTTGTGATAACGACAGCCAGGGCCACCGGAACAGTCATTGGACAATGCATCAGCCGAACCCACACTAGGCTTGAGAGTTGTGGTGGTTGAGCCTCAAATTCTGCAGCGTCCTTCATTCGAGCTGTCAGCATAAATTAACTACGTACATGTATATAATTTTTCTAAATTATGGTCCAATACAAGAACTCTACCTCTATGTACTTCTTGGATACAACCTAAATTAGACTCAAAGCCTACACAATGGTCCGCACGCGAAAGGAGAGGAAGGCAGAGAACACCATCAAACTCCAGCAGCCCGATAGGTCCGGCCCGACGGGAGCGACCCTGCTGGAGCTTGCCCAGGAGCGCAAGCTCTTCGAGGAGGCCGATCGGAAACAGGGTAAACGGCGTCCGAAGGAGGATGACGATGACGATGATGCTGTCATCCCGCCGACGGTTGATAGGGTCATGGAGACGATACTCTGGACCACCAGTCTGGCCATGCTACACTTCACCTTCGACTTGCTCGTCCAACGTCAGTATGCTATGGAGGTCTCGTGGTCGCAGATCGTGACGAGGACAGTCCAAGCCTTTGCCGGTGAGTTACACACGGTCCGGCGCATATCCGCGGTGTGTCCTATTAGCTGACCAGGTGTTCTCCCGACCAGTATTCTTTTTGCTTTTCTACGTGCTCCATCCCCACTCCTCGTCGCCTGTGCTACTACCGGGGCTGCCTCTGAGATATCAGAACCATCTGCGACAAGCTATCTTCTTCGCTACGAGCATTTACACGGGCTGCTACCTCATATACATAACGAATGAGTTCGGGTATATGGCTATTCTCAAGCGATCGCCGCCGCTCGGCTGTCTCTGGATCTGGTCCGTCCTCGAGCTCAACCTGCCTCTTGCCGTTCTCTCTCTAGCTTGTGCTGCCGGGTTCTTGTTCCAGAGAGGTTACACGATCGGATAATTATAGGATAGGACGAAGGTCCGTACGGACTAGCGAGATCTAATGCTGTGATACTGTGTTGCGTTCGTCGGTCCTTTCGATTTGAACTGCGTTGGATCCGTGAGATTGAATAACCCCTAAATGGCCCGTGGCAGGGGAGTGTAATCCTCTCGGCCAACCGGTTTCGATATATGATTGCATATATCATGTTCTTCGTACGGTGAATACCTGCCTTCTGAGCTTCGACGACGTCTTCAAGTTTCGTGGGGTTTGCTACTAACCACCGATTCTCACGGACTACCACGATGAACCAAGTCACGAACCATCGTGAGAAATCGCCAGCGACGTTAACCCAAATCGGCTGGGCGGCTAGAGCGCAGCAAGGATATCAGGCCACCATGCCATCTTGACAATACCTGCAAGCACCGTGGTAACATAGGCACATAGGAGGATCTGATATTCCGTCGATAATCCGCTTTTCAGAGGACTTGCTACCTACCTGGGAGAATATTTAAGGCACCAAAAGAGGGCAATTCATCAAGAGCATTGGGACATGTATCGCTGATGCAGTAGGTTCATGTTTTCAAGAGATCGAGCAGGCATTTTAATTTCGTGCCCAGCATGTCCAGATGTTGCGGCGTTGGGGTTGAATCCCGCAGTCTCTTCCTCCGCAAACCAAATTTTCTGTCCTTCCTTCTGCAACAAGGACTTGAATTTACGTTTTGCCCCTCTACATAACTAAGGCGATGCCCTGCCTGGCAGTCAACGCATCCCTCCCCCGCCCCAGCTCCAGAGATGATTTTCATTCGAATGGGCAGCCACGCCACCTCGACGGCCATAATCAACACCCAGCTTTAGGGCACGAAAGTCCACTTCTCCAGCCCCTCTGGCCGTCCTCGCGGCGGCCTTGCTCCCGGTCTCCTCGATCAGCTCCAGTAGCTTGTCCTCGAGCCTGAGCAAGTCGTCTGTCCATCGCGAACTTGTACATATGGTACCCCGTTTGAACCCGGCGTCGGGCCGTTCCCCAGCCGCCTTGGCGAGCGCACAGAGCCATGTCGACTTGGTCTCGTACCACAAGAGAGAAGTCTTTCTTGACCCGGAAGTAACTCTTGGTCACCGTTCTGCGGATGCGCGATGCGCACGTAGACCGCGGCGACGATGGGCATGCGTGAATCCTGCCGTGACGCGTCCATTGGGAACTCAGGTTGCCCCATTGGCCACATGTGCATGCATTAAAGATATCTTTTCCTGTGTTTCGGGAGCCATGGGCTGAGTGCATCGAGGGTGGTCGTCTATGCTTCACTGGCCCAGGGTCATGACCCTCCATGACCATAGGTCTTGGCATCAGAGCACATGATACCCCTATTTATTGACCATGTACAAGTCTACTCGGTAGGGTTGCACCGCACGTCCACCGCGCATTTCAATCTCCTTGAGCGTATATAGGTACACGTGTATATATTGGGAGGTCTCATGAGCTGTAAATGGAGCGAATTGGGGTTGCAGTTGAGTTTGATCGGACCTTGGGCTGTTGCTACCTTGGGAAATTCAAGCAATCTAGTTCAGATTTCCTTGCCAGCCACCACTCATTCAAGAGGGGGAAAGCAAACCGAACATCAGATGGAATTGTCACACTTCCTTAATCCTACGTTTCACGCCGTTCCATCGATGTGGGAAACGATTAGAAGGTACTGGTGAGCACCTTGAACAGGAACGACTGCCCCGTTGGTGGTTTGCGTGCGCATGATACCTCTTGCCTTGCTTATCAGGACCATATATTCCGGACGAGTCCGGTGACAGCAACTGTTACACTGTTCGGGTGATCCATTTGAACTTCGTAACATCGTCGGCCATGTGCCCATTTTAACAACTGTCTTCCATTTTACATCGTATCTGCACACCCAATTCCTAACTCTTTTCTCAACGGAAATCGCAAACTCTACTTCACTCTACAAGACCACAACTACGACCACGTTCTCCAAACGACGTCGTCGCAGAACAAGAAGCGAATCAGACAAGCCAATACCATCACAATAGCGCACCGGTTTCTTTCCGCTCCTGCATTATCTTCAACGCCATCAATCAACGCCAGCCATCAAAACGCAGAAAGACAGGCCTGCCCAGAACGCAGCCATGCCATCCGACTCCAACAACACAAGCGGCACCTCCAACGCCTCCACCGGCACCTCCTCCACCGGAACCAAGGACTGGAAACCCTACACGGTCCCCTACACGGGCGGCGGCGCGATCCCCACGGACCGCGGCTGGGTGCCGAGCGCCTGGGTCGTGGGTCCCGGCGCCGCCCGCGCCCCCAACGGCCTCGCGTTCTCCGCAGCCGCCGGGTCCGCGAACGCCATCGTCCCGGGCCGCGATCCCGAGGGCCAGACGAGGCTCCACGAACCCGCGGGCGTGTTCTCCGCCTCCCCGCCGCAGCAGCAGGCACCGAGAAGCAGTACGCGCGAGAGAGAGGGGGACAGGGACAGAGTAAGGGAGAGGCAAAGGGAGACGGAGACGAAGACGGAAAGGGAGGCGAGGAAGAGCTGTTCCGGCCAGGGACGAGGACAGGGTGGCGGGCTAGACACGTGGATTTAGGCGGTAGAACTGCCCTCGTTATCATTGCTTGATGGCGCGTGGACCGCGTCTCAGGTGATAAAGCTGAGGGAACGAGGGATGAGTTGATGATGTTGGATGGATGACAGATGTTTTCCTATCTGGCTGTCTACCGGCGCTGCTAGCTACGCTGGTAAGCTGTTCACAATTCCGTTGGGGTGTATGGCTGATGCATCTTTTACACAGCTCTCTACCTTCACAGCTCTTGTCTTTCGGCATGAAGGCACTGCCCATAAGGGCATATGCCAAGAAAACGCTTTGGTTCTAGCCGACCTTACGGAATTGCGTTTATTATCTGCGCTGGCCTGCGCCTGTTTGCATCGCCGACTTGCACGGCGATTTTTAGCCTAGCAGTTATGGATTTGTTGCACACTGAACAACTTGTACGGACATACGGATATCGTGATGATAAGGAATGATTACACATCACGCATAGGGTGGACAAGTTCTCAGGCATTGAATTGGACTGGATTTTCCGACGTCTCTGCCTATGCCGAGCTTCTTGACTTATCGGTGAGGACTTGTTCTCACTGATAGGTGCCTACGGAGGTCTGGCCAACTGACTAGGCGTGTCATGCTTATGTCCTTAAAGCTACCTACCGCTTCGTTGCTCTCCTCTACCCTGGACTATGCATAAGCATGTAAAGTCGTATTATGGCTCATTTTCGGTGTGGTCGTTTATTTTATATATATATATATTTATTTTTATCTTCCACTGGGCTGATGAAGAACCTCTTGGTTCTGAAGCCTTAACCAAACAGGCGATGTGTCCAGCGAGGCAAGGTTGGTCCTGCACCTTCACAGTATCTATGGAATACCTTGCAGCACCGTCATTACGCAAGGAACTGGAGAAGATGGTACATAACACCGCGGGGCTCGGACGACCACTCGGCCAACTTCCAATGCGCCATATATCATGTTGTCGGACCTATAGTGCTGAAAAATGTGAGGCCCCACACTATGGCGGGGACACTATTAGATCTCATACATGTAGCGGTTGACTATCTTTCCCTTTAGCAGATTCCTTAGATGGCTACTGCATACGTGCATCATTACCGCCTAAGTTAGCCATATGCCCTTTCCGACCCCTCTCCGCACCATGGCTCCTAGACTCATGGTATGCCATGCCACTGCTCATAGCTCATAAGGGACAGCTGTTCCCCGTCAATGCGTACTTCGACCCCATCAACTCCTTATCTAATCTCAGGGAGCACCTTAATCTGAGATTGCGGTCAGGCTTGGAGGACTCTGAGAGTTATGTAATCGTCCTTGTTCAGGGGGGTCGAGAAGACCCCGTTTTCGATGTTAGTCTCTTCTCAATGAGCTCAGAGCTTGAAACGCTCGGCGTTATAGCAATAGCGCCACGCAATTTGCCTTACTCGACACAATGTTGTCTGTACTCTATGATACCACAAGCCAGCTTAGAAGCAAATGCCCTTGGAAGTTCTGAATCCGGAGCCGATGCGCGGGTAATGCTCCTATCAGAAACCGGAATCCCTTGAGGTTGTGTTTGCTTCGTACTAAGTAAATACATCTGCTCGTATTTAAACCTCGTGCAAGACTGCAACTCAACCATTGAGCGCCTGGCAGCCGGCTCGCATCAAGCTCTCGGGCCCCCTTATGTCGCCGATCCCGGTCCAGTAGAACAGCCCGCCCAACCCCCTCCATCTGACGTACTCGGCCTTCCGCCGGACTGACGCCGGGACGTCGAAACTGACGAAGCCCTTGCCGTCTTCGGACATGTCGACGTAGAAGGCGGCGCCGACATTGTGGTCGACCTGGGCGTTGTGTACCCACTCCCGTGGCAGGTCGACATAGTCCATCTCCTCGTGCGACCGGAAGGGCTGGCCGATCCCATGCGCCCCAGCGAAGCTCCTCGCGTAAGCCGGGATGCCGAGGACAATCTTGTGTGCTGGAAAGCCGCGCCATACAATATACTCGACAGCGGCGTGTGCCGACTGGCGCAGAGCGGGGTAGACATCCGCCGGGTTGCTGGACAGCGGGAAGAGCTGCGCCTGGTGCCCGCAGACGTCGGTCCAGGGCCCGTTGAAGTCGTAGGACATGAGGTTGAGGTAGTCCAAGAGGTAGCCGGCCTTGTAGAGATCGATGTGCTTGAGCACCCACTCGCCGACGGACAGGGCGGTGGTGAGCTCGTAGCGGGGCGCGGGCAGCGCCTGCCTCAGCGCCTCGAGCAGCGAGATGTAGTTCCGCCCCTGCTCCTCGTCCTCCGGGTGCTCCCAGTCGACATCGATGCCGTCTAACCCGTGCTCGTCCACGAACTGCCGGCATGCGTAGGCGAGGCGGCCGCGGCTCGAGGGGTCCGCCGCCAGCGCCGGGAACTCCTTGCTGCCGCTGCCGCCGCCGATCGACACGAGGGCCCTGAGGTGCGGCGCCTGCTCCTTCAGCTTCGCCAGGGCCGAGATGCAGCCCGTCGTCCCGTCTGCGGGGATCTGGCAGTCCGCGTACTCGTCCTGGAACCGCAGACTCCCGTCCTCGTTCACGAGCACGAACGCGTAGTACACCCGGTTGATGCAGTCTAGCTGCAGCGCCGACGGCGGGAGATCCTTGTAGACGCGCCAAGATGGGTAGTATGCGCCATTGATGAACTGTCGAGCGCCGTACATAATGTTGGCGATCTAGGAATGTAGTGTAGGTCCAAATACTACTTAATTAACGATGCAGGTCATAAGATGCAACGAGGCGCTCCGGACCGGACCCAGCAGAAACGGGAGAGAGATGCATTTGTACCTGCAAATCAATCAGGAGGTCATTGGTGGGGATGATGTCTACTAAAATGCAACTGCTCGGGTGCCCGGCACTCTCCCAGCGTTGGATACGAGTGTTCTTGCAAAGTACGCATGGGGCTGCGCCAAGTGAGAATAAGCTTGAGCGAACGCCATGTTTGGGGTGCACCTTTATAAGGGATCAACCAGTCAGTCTCAGAAGCACCTACATAGGCGACCCCCAGTTTGTCGCGTTCATATTTTCCCTAACTCTCCAACGTGGATATGCCGTCGATGAACTTGAACAAAGTTGGTCTCGAATCCGATTGCGGATCAAGAGTCGCCTAGCTGGGTTTCTTTCGTGGCGTCACAGTGTGACTTGGTGTGGCTTATGCACAATGGGGTGGACTTAATCCTTATCTCATGTTTTTCGGTCCCCATGGTTGGTACGATAACCTAAATATGAGCATACGAACTGGAGCAACTGCCATTTCTGGCGCCGTATGTGATTTTCACGTTTTCCAGCCTATCGAAGGCCTCGAGATCTGCTTAAATGAGACGATGGCCAAGTCAAACATCTCCAGCTCCTGCTTGTTTCGCTGCTCCATTAAGTGCCCGAGCAAGAGATGGGGAGTACAACTGATTGTCCTGCAAGGGGATCGGCGAACATGACTTGTGCGTTCCCGCCACTAGCACTCGTGGCTGAATAGAGATAGTCGACCCTGAAGCACCAGAATATACGGTGATGGTAATCCTCTGGTCCCGGTGCCGAAATTCTCTTCTTGTTATCGTTCGCACTCTCGGCGTCCCTCTTCCTCAGCCAGCGGTGACATGCAACAACCTCATACTGTCCACGTCAACGCCACTGCGCGCTTCAATACCGGGAGAGCGTCGCCGCATCCTTGACCCTCGGTGTTTGTTGCCTGGACCTCTCCCTCATTGCCAGCCTGAAAGGCATGACTAACGCGTTCATCCGTCAATACATCCATCCCTTATCTAGGCCCCGTTAGGTTCATCGTACATTAACGGCCATCGACTAATCCTCTGTGACACCAAGTCGTTTGCATCTGATAACCCCAGTAACTTGAGCCCTCTAGTAATGCAATCCATTGGTGGTTGCCATACGGATGGGACCACTGTACACTGGAGTGCCGTTTTCTCTTCGTCTTGGCTAGACGTAACCGAGGTGTCCAGTGAGATATTGGGGAAGACAGCTTCTCCGCCTACTTGGAATAAGTATATCAGAACCGGCTGTGATCTGCTACTGGGAGGCCCTTAGAGCGCTCTTGCCAGAGCCCGCCTAGGTCCGTATACACTGTAGACAGGAACCAATTGATGTTACGCAAACCGCGGCCGAAGAAAACGGCGCCTGAAAGCGTCAAGTTGGTTAGTAACACCACAGAAATAGTAACCTAGCGCACGGCGCTCCATAAAGATTGCACCGGTTAAAGGCGGATGCATGCGCCTTCCAACGACGAGCCTCGTTCACGCAGCACCTGCTTGATCACTTCGTAGACATGAGGTCACACCTGACTCATTTCCCTCCTCATCCTGAATCGTGGACGTATCTTCGTAGAAAAGCGCTAGTCGGCGATTACCTAATGGATGACTGTTGCATGCTTAGCGACAACCTCCCCTCGAGCCCAGTCACCACGTCGGTGCCGAGCACCGATGACAATACGGCTCAACGGAGAATGCCAGCCAATGCTTTCGACAACCACGTATCGGGCCTAGTGCGCCGTAGGCCGGGCGTCCGCAGGATCTGTTTTGAAAGAATTTCGGTAACGCGTTATGGCCGGAGCCGAACCTCAGCGCGACCGGAGTGGAGCTTCCCTTTCCCGAATGAGACGCTAGTTGAGAACTACACTGCCGCTCTTGCGACGTCGCTCGTCGATGCGCTGCTACAACCTTGTCCCGGCTGCGATAAAAATGGTTTGCGGTCGAATAGAACTCTGTCTTTGGCAGGATTGCTTGGTTATCCTGCCATATGTACTAGAGCTGATGAGGGGGCTGCTCCGGAAATCCTAGAAGTGGCGGAGCGCGTCATGGACTCGGTTTCTCCTACTTGTTACGTATGAATTTGCATCTCTCGGAGAATGCTTTCAGTTATTCGAGCAGCGCTGGCATCTTATATGGACGACTCTATCTCCCTGGTCGCCCCGACTCCCCGAGTTGTGCAGAAAGATGATACGTGCGTTAGCGGTCCGCAACCTTTAATGAGGTGATGTCGCTCCCAATCAAGAGCTAAAACGTTTTCGTTCAGGGGTGATACCGGACCCGAACTAGCCGCCATATCCCCCCTTGCACTAACCCCCATGTAGTTTGAGAGCCTCCGCCAGCTCTGCGCTTATCGAACCGAGCGCTCACGCAGCGCCCTAACCTCCGTGTTTGGGAATGATATGCAAGGGCCCTTTATGTACTCTCAAGGTCCAATTGGGTGTGCCGGTTTTATCATTTATGTAACTGCAGCCCATTCTCGTCTCGAGGCGGAATATGAGTAGAGGGCATTGAGGCTATAGCGCTGATCATTTCAACGTTGAGGCTGATGACCAGTCCTTTCCTCATGTAATAATCTGACGTTATATGCTTCTGTGACTGAGGCCTTCCTCATTAAGAAAGGATAGGCGCCCGACAACCGTGATTTCTTCGGCTGCATAGACATCCCCTTCTAATTAGGGTCAGGGTGTGATCTACCTGCCAAGGCGTGATCTACGTGCCAAGGCGTGAGGGATTGGCCAGCTTATATACTGTACGTATCTACGCATGGATTCACCTCTGTATGGTTGTACAGGACTCTATGGAGTTGGGTATGTACCGGCCAAGAATACACTCACCGTCTTGGCTCGGACCCAGAATTCCCAAGTTAATTCCTAATAGGCAAAAGGTTGTCGATTTGCGGAGTGCTATTTACTGTCTTGGATCCCCAGATTTCTTCGTCGTGTGCGTGTGCTTCTGGAATTTGCTCTCTTCCCCTTGCTTGGCTGGCATCGACCGGATTTCAGAATTGCGTGATACTATATCATTCCCTCGGGAACTGTCATAGTCGCACCTGGCCTGGTGGTACTTATTACCCGTAAAGATAATGAGATACAGTTACGGTCGGCTGGGGGTTATAGCCACCGCCGTCTTCATCGTAGTCTCCACTTTTTTCTACGCGAACCTACCCGACGACCGCTCATTCTCGTGTAGGACTCTGTCGACATGTTTCAAATCCCAGATAGAGTACCCGCACGCCGTCCCAGACGGCTTCTATGACAACGCCGTGGAAGACGAGGGAGAGCTGTCCGACGGCACCCTTTATTCCAAACGGGATGTGGCCAACGCGAATCCAAAGGTCTTGTTCCTCTCCCTCAACAAGGACACCTGGGGCCAGGATTTCCTGGCGACGGGGCGGACGATCCAGGACTTCATCGGCCTCCTGATATCTACCGATCTGGACTTCACCACTGTGTCGATTGCGCTGATGACGGCTTCCCGCAAGGAATTCGACGCCATCAAGACGGCCACGAGGTCCTTCCCGTTCGCCAGGATCTCGGTCTTCTACCAGGAAGACAAGGGGCCCGAGATCGAGGTCGAGGACGGGGACATGCATACCCTGGAAGTGCAGCACAAGCGCCAGTCCTACCTTGCCACTCTGCGGAACTACCTTATGCTGCGCAGCCTCAAGGACGAGCCGCACATGGTCTGGGTGGACGCCGACATAGTCGAGTTCACCCCGGGCATCGTACAGACGATGATCAGCCGCGCGGAAGAGCGGGAGGATGTTGGCCTCCTCACCGCGCGTTGCGAGAAGAGCCTGGCGGGCGACGACTACGACCTGAATGCCTGGCAGCTCGACAATGAGGCGCCGGGGCTGCGGGGTCCGGTCGCGGAGAAGGACCAAAAAACCGCCGCTGAACGGCTTGAGAAGACGAGGCACCAGGTGCAGGACCTCATAAAAGACACCAGCGACAACGACTTGATCCCGCTCGACAGCGTCGGGGGAACGATCCTCTACATCCGCTCTAGTTTGGTGCATCGCGGAGTCAGTTTCCCTCCATTTAACATCGTAGGCACCATGTTCGGACACGACGGTTGGGCGGGGATCGAGACAGGGGGGATATGTTACATGGCCAAACAACTAGGCGATGCCGGCTGTTTCTTATTAGGGGGAGAGCACTCGGTCCGGCACGCTGACACTGGGTGATCCCTGGATGGATGCTCCCATATATCAGCCGCCCGTCGATTCATCCCTCTGTCATGGGAATGCGAACCAACGTCTATCATGTAGCGTTTCTTGTATATCATACTGTACGCATTTTGGCTTCCTCTTTTTGATACCCTGAAGCCAGCATCGCCGTAACAAATATCAATACATTTTCAAAGAGACGAGTCCTGGTGGTGTACTAGGCGGAGACCGCCTGCGTTGCTTTAAGGTTCATATGTGAAAGGCAGTATCAAACCTTTGTTCATTTGGAACCGGGCCGGTATTGAAAACAAAGACCGCCAGATCATAAAGTATCAGATCCATAGAGCGTCAACATCCCTTTCCTTTAATGGCTGAGAGCCACTCCCCTCCCCCTCACACAGACACAGAAGGGGCCCATCGAAGTAGGCTGCCGACTCCGCCCATTCTGGCCCAAAACTCTACCCCGTCAAGAGTAATTGCTGGCCGTTAGATATCGACTTCATTCAGCAGCACGGCAAGGGATTGAGTGGATATGTCTGGAAAGTCCGTATCGGGAAGGAAGCGTACGCCCCGAAGATGGCCTGTGGGAACAGCCCCTATTCCACAAAGCTCTGAGCTGCCTGCTCTAGTTTATACCCGAGCGCCCGGAAGAATATTAGTCCCCAGACCGAACGAGGAAGTACTACAACGAGATATTCTGCAATGAATGCCGCGCTTATGGACGTCTTCCCTGAGATGGAGGTGACGTCTGTTGCTGCGAAGTGCTATGGATATGTCTTTCTTACGCGGGACCAACAAGAGCGACTTATGCGCAGAGGCGCCGAGTTTGAAGATTTAGTAGGGGACAAAAGCAGCCGCCACCCGTGGCGATTGTTAAAGACGTCACCAACAGCAAAGTGCGGTTTACTCCTGGCACGATACCTTGTTTGACCGCGATCTTCACAGCGTGACCGAGGTGGGGATATATACGTGAGGGAAGTAGGGTGAGGGAATCGGTACCCGTCTACTACCCATCTAAATTGGCGGGTACCCGCGGGTAAATCGGATTTGCCAAGGACTCATTGGGTACCTATTGAGTCTTGCGAAGGACCTACGAGTACCTATTAGGTAAAATAAAAAGTATATATAAATAAATAATTACAACAATTTAAAATAATTTAATAAAGTAATATTATTAATAAATTCGTAATTAAAATTAATGTACCAAATAAGCTTAGGCCTTGCTGTCTTTTACTTCTAAGTACTATATTTTTACGCTAATAATTAACCAATTAAACCTTTAAGTCTTATAACGAGCCAGCGAGGTTTAGGTTATATATATAAGAAGTCCGTTAAGTGCTTTATTATTAAAATTAACTAAATGTTTAAATGTATAACTTCTCTCGTTTTATATTTCATTAGAAAATCTCTTTTTTACGATACCTTCATTTTTAAAGGTTACGGTAAACTACCGGTTGCCCATTTCTAGTTTCTAACGTGGCTCTAACGGTGCTCCTAAAAATAGGAGCACGGTAGAGAGGGCTATTCTATTAGATGCCACAATGTAACCCCTTTTTTAGGGCCTAATACCCTATTAATAAAGCTTAGTTTGTGTTTATTTTAAGGGGGCTTCGCCCCGAGTAGTTAGAGAAAGGCAGGCATAAATGGTTAGCTATTTACTACCTATATTACGATCGACCAGCTGGGCTGCTTCTTCTGCCTTTCACTCTATACTTTCCCCTTTTTCTCTGACAGATATCGACTCGCTTGCTTTTCATGTTGCTTACCAAGAGACGGTGAAGGCAATGACCAACGAAGAGAAGGGGTCTCGGGGATCTCTTTCTCAAATCCGTTGGTGCGCCACCGTCCGTTGACTAAATCTGGTCAGGCACGGTAGTATTGTTAGTAGGTTTGCAGGCATCAACCACCAACTGTGTTTAGTTCAGAGTCTCCTTTGCTCCCTTCATAGATCACTTAGAAGCATTTAAGCCCGGGCCAAGGAGTTGGACTGTAACCGACCCACGTGGTGATCAGGAGGAGCTCAATATCCGAAGCCACGCGAGATGTTCAAGGGACCTCTGTCACAGCGACTGCACATGTAGAGTACACGCGGTCCAAAAGACTACGCAATCATTCTTCAGATTTTCAGGTGTTTAGTTATCAGACCCCACGAGCAAAGGTGAGGTTATATTTCACTGTCTGATTTAGAGCTGTGGCTTTATCCAGCGGGGTTAAACTGTCACAGACGGGGTAAAGATGAGACAATGCTAAAGTGTAACAGGATGGGGTCCAGCGTCGATTAAGAGCGTCGCGAGCCTAAATACAGCAACATAACACAGTTCTGATCCTATCCCGCAGGCCTGAGTTCTAGGCAATCCCTATCTTACTTGTTTGTGCCTCCCCTGCGCCCGCGGGTCGCTCACTCTTCCTCACAGAGTAGTGATAGTATGCATTACAGTTAGATACCCTCTAATCATGCAAATTGGTAAGCCGAAACCCAAACATTCCTCGGTGACGCCCATTCACCCCACAGATACAAAATACCCCCTAACGCGCCGCCGCCATGCGATCAAAAAAAGCAAACGCCAAACCATGCACAGATCCTCGTGTAAATGCCTCGTGGATGTCGTTGGACTTCATTTTCTCTATACCCGTCTAGTTCAAAAAGAAGTCGTCCCGCTTGACATTACGCTGAATACCGCACTTCTTCAAGCAAGCGTCAATGCCCAGCGCAATGTTAGCCGGGATGAACTCGCGGAAGCTCTCAATGTCTTTGCCGTCCAGGCTTGTGACACCGCCCAGCGTAGCGGAGACAACATCGGGGTTAAGGTTGAAGAACGCCTGTGCAACCTGTTCAACGCCGGGGTCGGGGTCGTTGAACCCGGCGACGAAGACCGTGTCCTCGCAGTCCGGGTTGAACTCCTGGTGGATAGCTCCCTGAGGGAAAACGCTCATCTGGTAAAGCTCCATGGTGTTCGCAATGGGCTCGACGCCGTTTTCGATGACAAAGTTTGTAACGAGGCGGCCCTTAACGACGACGTTAAGCTCCGTCGCGCGGTTGTGGACGTGGGCGGTATTCATGCCACAAGGGCCCAGGAAGCCGAGGGTCATGGCAGCGCCATTTCCGATGAGAGCCGGGAAGGTCCGGGCCGTGGCAGAAGTGGAGAAGCCGCCTCTGCCCTCAGACTCGGAGCCGGGCACTTCCCGGTCATTGAAGTCGAATACGTAGTCGCCAGGCTGGTTGAGGAGGTTGGCACGTTCCCGCTGAGTGGGAGCAGTCAGGAGCTGGGTGATGAGCTCTTGGTTGGCGGCACGGGTGTTGACGGGGACGATAGGGGGAAGGACGTCGTCAATGGAGGGGTATTCCGCGTCCCAGTCCCGGGGTTGGGACGAGATTTTGGAGTTAGGCGCCGGGGCGGCGACAGCGGCAGCCGCGAAGAGCAAGGAAGCGGTGATGGTGGAACGCATTGTGATAGTTCTCGATGCAGAGTAGTACCTGATCAAGATAGAACGAAGAGTGCTAGGACAGGAAACGGGACTGTGGTATTGATGTCTGGTGTTGTGGTTGCGATGCTGATGAGGGTGATCTCGAAACTTGCTCGTCGGGACGTGCTGCTTTATAGAGCAAATGCATCAGCTTCAACGGACGAGCAATGTCGGGAGATTGCTGTCATCACGATGCGGTGAAGCAGTCGAATCTCCATCCACCGGGTCACAAGATGCTGATTGTCGTGAACATCCCGCCTTGTTCCACAGAGGCTCTAACGTAAGAATTTGGGAAGGCGAGGAGGAGTTTGCCAGGCTTCAGCCTCTCAACTTAGCTACAACACAGCCTTGTTAGAGAGAGCTACGAGCTCTAGAGCAGAAGTAATGCTTCGCGAGGATTAGCAAAGGATCCTTAGATTTCTTGGCTCGAGCTGGAGATTCATCCAGACTTGGTAACAGTAGTGGCTACCTCAGCTGGGCTAGGCGTGGTGCTCGTGTATTGGTCCCACTAGCGAGATAAGCGACCTAGAACTGAGGCTCAAGCGCAGAGACTGTTGTTCCTCGCATCCTTCAGTGCATGTAGCTCTGCCACGACTTGTTTGCCCCATATTAGCTCATCGGTGCTTTATTCCGTGGGTCTCTCAAGCTATCCGGACCATGCCTTTGTATATTACCATTATCCACTTACAACATCTCATATACCTATTACAACTAGACATGACAAATACAGCAATACAGGGATTTCCGCCGTTCCCTAAACCTTTCGAGATTTAATGTTCATCCTAGCTAACCTTAACCCCAACAGTTAACCCTAATGCTAAACCAAGTTGCAACGTCCGTATGCAGTTTCGTGAGTTACAAACGTAAATAATACTTCAAGTCTTATTAAAACCGTTCTAAGTGGTTTAGACACCGTCGGAATAGCCTAACTCAAGCGATCCTCAGAATATCCACGCCGATTAGCTAATGCAATAGCCTCTCCCGATTGCTTGTTGACGGGGGAGGTCAGTAAGCGCTAAGCGCAACCGTCAGCCTCTAAAACAGGGTAAGCGCTAAGCGCCGATACAGTATGGGGCCTGGTAAGGTATCGCCGACTTATTAATACGGCTATTTCAGTGCAAATTGTAGATAATCGTTGTATGCAGTTATGCAATACATCCAGCTTGCATATAGACGATATTTAAGCAAATTAACCCAAAGACTGAAAGGGCTCGAAGCTTTAACGGAAAGCCCAAATGGCATCACATACAACAGTTTACTATAGCGCCTAGCTGCGGGTGTTGCTCTAAATGGAAGTCTATTCTTTAAAAAGCAAACCATGTGATTGGATCAAACCCGAGTAAGTAGTATCCGTCAGGTAGATCTACTATAACCAGAATGGCTTGACTGATTTAACCTGGCTGGACTGACCTGATAGACGTGGGTTACTTGTCTTAATGGATCTGACCTAAGCCCTAGTTTAAAGCTTTGGAGTATTGGGTAAATCTAATTAAATGGTTGACTAGGTATACTAAATATAACCAGGCCTAACTAGACCGAATTGAGATTAAGTGAGCGTTGTAAGGCTTTGAAGTTTTCAGGTCAAAATCAGTTACGTCGGGTTAATCAGGTCAGGTCAATCACGCCAACCAGGTCGACAATCGCCAAGACCTCCGTTATCGCGAAATTCCCCTGCCCAGCCTTGCATCCAGCTTTCACCGCCACCTTTCTCCCCTCGACTCGCCACGGCGTCGTCCCTTCTCTTTCTCGCTTGAAACTCCAAATCTCCCACACCCAGCTAGCCAGCCAGCCAGCCGCAACCCAACACCAGGCTGACTCGCCCAAAGTCGCGATGTCGCAAGCAGGCCCGAAGATAACCTCCAAGAACCTGACCTACGACACGACGCTGCCGCCGTTCCTGGCGCGCCTGCGCGGCCAGCAACAGCAGTATTCCGAGGACGGGCCGGACCCGATCCTCGCGGCGCGCCGGCGGCCCCAGGGCAAGCCGCGGTCCGTGAGCGAGGAGGCCGAGGACGCGCCCGTCGTCGTCGACGAGAGGGGGAACGTGGTGCAGCTGCGGGACGGGGCGATCGTCGACGACGATGGCGATGCCGGGGATGTCGGACAAAGAGAGAGAGGGGCCGAGGTAGAGAAGGCGGATGGTGATGCGGCGGAGAAGCGGGAGGAGGGGGAGGAGGAGGAAGAGGCGCGGAGGAGAGACGCGGAGAAGGTGGCCGGTATCGGCGCGGGCAGGAAGAGGAAGGTCGGGCGCGTCGTTGGCGCCGCCGGCAGCGGTAGTGGTGCAGAGGACGATCAGGATGACGACGGCAACGGGCCGAAGAAGAAGGGCGCGAGGGCGGATGACGCGGATGCAAAAGCGAATTCAACTGCTACCGCCCCCAAGAAGAAGAAGGCGAAGAAGATCAAGCTCAGCTTCGGGGATGACGGGGAGTGAAACGATGGAGTACCTCCCTAACACATCATTCGTCACGGATATTCATAACGGCGCGGGGCCGTAATGCACGCGAATACGGCCGGCCAGCTGGACAGGATCGATCCTAGGCCTTCGCTAATAACTTACAAATTACGTAGCCAGCCGTAGGAGCCAGGATCAGCTGGCCGCGCTGCTACGGATGGCGATCCGCCTCACGTTTTGCCCAAGGCCCCAGGGCGCGGGTGGCTGTTAAGTCCAAACGACCATGGACAGGGCTATCGCGTGTACGGTCACCCCGGCCTAACGACCCGAGCCATCACCACTTGCAGAGGCGTTCCATCGCCTCTACCGCCCCTATTCTCTGCATCTTCCTAAGGCAAATGGCCAGATCGTTCCAAAGCACGGAAACTCTCAGTGTAGCACGCAATTCTTACCGCGTAGTCGTATATGTTACTGCTGGAAGAGAGGAGTCTTCAACGTAGCTCATCGGCAAGACGGTGGGGTTTGTTCTAGCCTAACGCCGAATAGGTGTAATCCAAACCGATGCTTTCATTGTCGTTCTTAGCCCTAGGTTACGAGGCGCAGCAAGGTACAAGAAATGAAGATGGCCACGTTATTCATCCAGCAGACCTTCAAACCGAGAATATTAGTTGGACTATTTACATTAATACCACTAACACCTAGAACATATCTTCGACCCTAACCCTGAAAAGAAGACCCCCAATTAAGCCCCACCCCAGCCGAGAGGTCTATCCGCAAGTTGCTCTAACCCAGTACCGGAACGTATTCGTGCATTCAACCCCGTCGCCACGTAAATGATGATTGATTAGTATCATGTATCCCCGGAAACGCCTCGCCAATGCAGTCAGCTCGCCTCAGCCCCGTTATTCTCGGAACAGACCTCACTCCAAATCCCCGCCTCCACACCCTCTATAGGTTCCTAAAAAGACCGCGATCTTTAGTACCGGGACATTCGGTTTGATGGCGTGTATGGATAGTCATTAGAACTGGAAAGGCCAGACGGATCATCCATGTAAGCAGTCGCGCGGCGTTCGTCCTCCGGAAGAAGTTCCTTAACCTCCCAGTTGTTCATACGAGTACCGACAGAGAATTCCAGATCTTCCTTAGTGATGGAATCCCAGTACTGGCATAAGTTAGCAGCAGGCCTTCGGAAACGAGAGGGGAAAAGAATGGGTTGACATGTCCGTACCTTGTATACCATCATAACCGCGAGTAGATTGCAGGTGGTTGCAAAGAACATGCCATCGAGGTAATGGCTTGTACTGCTGCAGATCGTGGAGCTGAGGCTATACAGAATTACTTGGCCGACGACAAAGAAGAAGACACCGAAGGAGATGTTTCCGAGTGGCCAGCGGTCCTCCAAAGTGCCCATGACGAGAAGTACCTGCATAACAACGTAGACGAAGAGTTGGACGGCATTGACCAGGTAGAGCACTGTGAACAGGCCAACAGTCTGTGTCGGTCCCATGCCAGCCCAATCCATGAAAGTGGCAAGCGAGATGAGGAAGGAGAGGGCAAAGGCGAAGAAGGAGCAGAGCCGAAGCATCCAGACGGACAATGGCGTGCCATCCTCGTAAATCTGAAAACCAACAAAACCGTTGATCATCAGGCAGGTGATGAGGGCGGATGAGAAGCCATTTTGCACCGACACGAAGTAGGGGTATGCCGCATTTCCTGGGGCGACAACACCGGCGTCAACGAGAAGGGAGAAGAAGGTCAGTAGCATATAGAGGTAGAAGAAGGCGAGAACCTCCTTTCGACCTGAAAGCAGCGTGAGGTGTCAGTAATCCAGTCTTTCTCTCCCTCTTCCCACGATAAGAGCAGACATACCGACTGCCGTGAACTTCCCCCGGATATGGAGAATCATAACGACGGTGACTAGAAGGGCGACTATATGCATGCAACTCGACGCGCCCTGGAAGACAATGGTATTCGCCAACTCGATGTTGCGCGCAAAGCAGTCGGGCTCAATGCCAACACCCGAAGATACCGAAGTGATGGGGCCGACAGAGGCACAGAGCGGCAGAGGCGCCGTGCGGCAGATGCCCGTGAAATCGCCAAAGCCGGGCATCGTGTCTCGGAATGCCCGCGGGCTCAAAACGGATCGTTATATGCCGTCCGACGATGGTAGATAGAGGAGGAGGTAGGAGTCGAGACAAATGAGTGAACCCCGCCGGTAGAGGGGTCGATATCTGTGGACTCCTCGATGGTCGCAGAATCGCAGAATGAGCTCAGCGGAGGTTGGTTTGCTGTGATGAGGTGTACGAGATGCGCTGTTGTAGGTGTGGGGGGTTGGTGAATGGAGTCGATTGACGATGACGATGCTAAAAGAAACGAGAGTATTATGCTGTTATTGATTCGAGCGAGTGGAATGACCACGAACCCTTGCCCGCAAGAGGGGGGGATACAGATGGCCTTGTTGCTTTTAATGAAGGAGGATGGCGACTGGGCGGCGGGTTGGGAAGATCGGTGGTGGCAGGATCTCGGTGTGAATCCCCCGGTTGGCCAGGAGAAAAGGAACTTTAAGCGTTAGGCTTGCAGGTGGTCGGTGCTGCAAGTCACACTCGTCTCCACTTGCGTGCTTAGAAAAGCAGTTCCAATTGGCTAGCAGCCGGAAAGAAGGCTATGCGGGCGCCATTATGCGTATCAAGATACTTTGCGCATACAGGTCCTATTCGTCCTTGAAGTACAGTATGCATAACTCGGTATGCCATGGCTTGACTACCAAGGTACTTACTATGAGCCATCCTAACCGGGGCTATATTTTATTTTTCCTAAATATGTTGCAGCTGCCGACTTCCTTGTTAGTAGCGAGAGACCCACCATGCCAGCCACATGAAAAAGGCTAACGTTTTAGGTGCGATTTTCAATTAATTATCATCATAAACCCATTCCGTTTCTCGTCACATTTATGACGATATCCTAAAGGAAGCTGAATTCCAGGAAGGTCAGGAAGGTCGGGAAGTTGGAAATAATTGACCTAAAATCAGGTGTATTAAGTTGGTGCTGGAATTAAAGATGTACAGGTGGGGCCACATACAGCTATCAGGAAGCTGAGAGCTGTCAAGGTGCCTAGGAAAATAATTATAATTAGCCTGGACAGGATGGCTCTTACTCATTCAGAGAATCCTGTCTCATCCAACCATGGCTGGGCTATTTCCACCTTTATCATTATTACTCTGCTTCCTGTTAACTTAATTCTGCTCGAGATGACCTTGTGGAAGGGGAGATAGATTACATCAGACGCTTTGCTTTCGTTGGACATCTCCTTTTATCGTGTTGCCCCTATTTACGTTTAGGAGATGGCAAGAGTAAACCATACCATAGCTCGGAGACCGCAATCTAGTTATCATTATCTTGATGATAAGTACATTTAGAGATTGTTCTTAGTCAGTGCATAGAGTACGTTCTCTATGCAGCTACTCACGTCTCCCAAGTTCACTGACCCTGACGCCAGTCGATTATAGCTCTTCATAACTCATGCATAGTGTGAACCGCGGTTTTAAGCGTGACAGAGTGGGAAGTTTTAAATTCACTGCCGTATCATCGACACGAATACAAAATTTCCCTTCTCTCCGTTCCTTGTCTCGCGCCCCCTCAGCTATTCTACCTACCTCTAATGTTCGACTCTTCGACACACCAGCTAATTTGTATTTGCTCGTTATTCTTCGCAAACTTCTGGCCCCCGAACCAAAGCCCAAACCGGATATCGGCGGGGGCCATGATGGCCTTGACGTCGAATGTGCAATCATAGCGCTTCCTGTCCTCGCTGAAGAATACCTTCTTCTCATTTCGATCCATAGTCAATTCCTTATCTGGACCCCTACGAGGTTGATCTTAATGATGCAGAGCTGTCTCACCCCGGCTGGACCGAATGTCAATCAAATATCATCCCGCACAAGGGTTGGAGTCTCCATGCTCTATCTTCTTCGTGGAGGTGGAAGTTATGGGGATGTTCGTGTTCACGTCGTCGCCCTTGCGTGTGTAACCGTCAGCGTGTATCCGGCTAGATTCCTTAATAACACGAACCTTCTTTATCAGCCAGTCGATTTGACTCATAGCATACCACTCTCCGTCGTAGGGCCTTTCTTGATTTTGTCGTTGAAGTGTATCGCGGGGTCGTATTTCGCCTTGCGGACGAATCCATAACTCGCTCGCGCTATTCGACTTACTATCACGGGTGCCGACTCGGAATCTAACTTCTGCAGTCGATCCAGGAGGAGGCCCTTAAACACAACTAGTTGTGCGTCCTGTACTTGCAAGATCTGGATCTGGTGCGCGTAGAGATGGGGGAATTTCACCGGCTTGTGCTGGATGCAATCGTTTACGTATCGGGAGCTCCCTAGACCCCCTAAGAGAATCATGTAACGCTCGAACTCCTAATCAGCCATATTCGTTCGACATCTACTGGCGCGGCACTTACTATATGTCGTGTGACCCCATTTATCTGCATCCATTCTAATTGATCCTGTATCTTCTGCGCAATGTTCGTCACGTGTGGGTAAAGAGCGACTGAATCTCTTCCCCGGTCCGTCGTTATGAGCATCATTATGCCTACTAGGATAAGACATCCCTTACCATGTGAATATTATCCTACAGAGCCCGACGCTAGCGGCAGGATAGTTAAGATTGAAGGGAGCGCCTTCTAACGTAGCTTATAGGTGGCTGATTCATATACTGGTTCTTCAAACTTGTGTTCCATGGTTTCGAACCTTGTCGCTTTTGACGAGTGTCTGAGCACAGTCTGGCGGAAGTCGCTCCACCAATTCAGGGAACCGACTTAGGCGGCTATTTACAAAGGAGAGGAAGGCTTTGTCTATGAGCGTGGAATCAATCCCGATGCCGTCGGCCTGGTATGTCTGTGTGAGCGCAGGGAAGGGCTCGCGGGCTTCCACAATCTACATCAGTGCGAAGTCAGTTGTCCCTCCCCCTGCGTCAACGGCTGCGCCGCAGGCGTAGCTTACAACCTCAAAAATGGGGCGTGATCTCGATAAGGTAAGCTCATTCCAGACGGTCGGACGCACAGGACGCTAGACCCCGACCAACGCCAAGAAAGGTCACGTATTCAGGGGTAATGGTCGAACGGGGTCAGCTCAACCATGGCTGGACAAGAAATAAAGACCAGTATATAGATACATTTATTACCTTTCTACAACCTAGATAGTCACCAACTTATAGTACAACTTGGTTACCCAGATCACCTTTGGTTATCTGCTATTACCAGACGTGGCTAGTTTCACCTCATTGCTCAGATTCCCACGATACTCCTGCCAATATAAACCGTACGACTAGGTTTAATAGTTGGTTAATTAGCCCGGCCGTCACACCTGGCTAGCTAACAATAGCACACGTAGCGAACTGACATCAATAGCCACAGGGCAATCAATTTCTTTTCTTGGTAAATCCCAGGAATGCGTCCTATTAGGGGCCGGGGCAGACTGCAAGGCAGAACTGATTTATCGTGTATTTAGTGGCTATGGCCAGCTACCAAGGGAATTCCACCATCTACGCAGGCTAAATCTTTGCGCTTTTCCACCCGTACGAACCTGCGAAGGAAAAATTTCGAACAATCATCCTAACATGAACTACACGAGCAAGGTGGCTGGCAACAGCAGCTGCAGCAGGCTGGATGCTGTGGAAACTTCCGATTAGGGTCAACCGTTTACCTTAGCAGCTGCCTTTGGCCTCTATCTTACACTGGCTCTTTGTCTTCTCACTCAGCCATATGGCAGTTTGTTCCTTCGATACCATTGCGGAATCTTTTGGAGGTTGGACCCCGTGGCCTGTCTAGACGAAACCACCATGATCGTTTGGAGTATCATATTCTCGGTGCTCGGCGAACCCAAGGAGTGCCGTTGGATTGATCACCTCTAAGCAGCAGCTACTGTAGTCTTCTGCTGTGATCGAATGTGGATTATAAAGACAAGCAGAGTCTTGAGGTTTTGATCAAGCAAACGTCTTTAGCCCGCCACGATAACAAAGAAGAATACGGCACTATCCTTGATCCAGAGCAAGGCCAACTTCGCAGGCCCGATCATATATTCCGAGGGGAGTCTGCCAGTTCGCTCGACCAGATGACGGCGTCCAGCAGTCCGCGAATTGAGCGACGAGTTAAGAAGTGCTGTAAATTTGCATAAAAGCGTCGACCATAGTAAGGGTAGGAGGCCTTGGAGCATAGAAAATGATGCGAGACTAAAAGGGATACAGATGATAATATATATACAGCGGAGAGAATCGATCCAGACGCTGGGATTGAACGCCTCGGAGTCTTAATACGAGGTGGCGAACCCTGCCGCCGGGATTTAAGAGTGGAAATCGCAGCACTACTGTCCGTCCTGCTGGTAGCTGTGAAGCTTTTCGCCACTTCAATGCCTTCCCTCATCAAACCACTTTTGCATTGTATGATCCTGTCTTGGTTTAGTGTTCAAGTTCTTGTGTTGGCCTCCCATCTGAAGACAGCTGATGAATTCAATCTCCTCGCTATATCTCAGTTCACTTCCAATCTCGACAAGGAATTGCAAGATCCATTTGGGAACATGTCTCTCATCCGAACTTGGTATATAGCATTCTGCATAGTTGTCGTCGACATGCTGGGAAAGCTCGTCTTCCCAGATTTAGGGGGAGCCGAAGAAGCCACTCCAGTATACGCTTTTGGCGAATCTGCCTTACCTGGCAATAATGGTAACTTCCGCTATTATGCTCAGCCGTCGCGCCTCGAGTAACGCGGCAGATGCACGCAGCTCGCCCTTCCGGTCTAATCAAAGCTCCAGCTCGTGGAACCTAAGATCCTCTTATTTACTGATGAAAGACTGGTTAAACTCGTACACGGGCTACATTATGGTTCGAGTGGGTTTGAACCGCAACTACCAGGCTGAAGACTCGGCTGGGAACGAAATATATTCTTGGACAATACTTGTCATTGGCGGTGCGGACGCACTAGGAGCAATGATCTTTGCGGATCATGGTTTCCCGGCGGAAAATACGGGGCCAGATCACCTTGAAATAGGTTTCTTAGGACAGGGCTTACGCATGTTGTGGGTGGCATATCTTCTAATAGGTTGTGCTTGCACTATGACGAAACGAACACAAGTAAGCCGCAATGGTCAGATTGGCTTGGCTGAATCACAGCAGCAGTCATCACTTGACAGATGATACGGAAGGGTCAGGGGTTCGACATTAATATATGACTTGTAATATTGGTCTGTCCATTCACGATAGCTAGGGATTTAATCTGCCGGATTAAAACAATCATGTCTAGTGGACCAGCGCGCTATATGGAGACGCCACAGGTTTTTATCATCGACATCGATAAGAAGACCAATAAGCTGAAGGTACCGTTCGACTCCTGGTATAGCTTCGTCAAACGAGTCTTTCGAGTCAAAGCTACCCAGTACCCAGATGACGACGCTGGAATGGGGCTGATTCAAAACGCAGTGGGAGGATTTGCCGCTGCCGAATTAGATTGTTTGCTCCGAGGTGACGAACTTGCACTGACTCTAACGATGGGATGCTAGATCATCTCTACAGCCGTTACCATGACCACGCTGAAACCAAAATGATGAGAATGAACATCAAGATCTGATCATGAAGAGCAATGGGGACTTCACCAATTCCTGGCAGTCTCCATGCGCCTGAGTGGTCTTGTTGGCAAAAAGCACAAAGAGAGGAAGAGAGACTTCTACCGCAAGGTAGCTATCTGGATTCAGACTGATATCCGGCGGGATTACCAAGACTCCAATGTCTACTTCAACAGGCTGATGGTTTTGGCCTAATAACCCAACCAGCGCAAACGGAGGGACCGGATTGCTCGAGAGCGTGCCCAAGAGAATTTGCAAAAGTAAGCCACTCGGCCCCAAGAAGGCACCTTAACGAAGGGCAGCCGTGGCGGCAGGATGCGGAGCAACAGGCAAAATAAATCACCAACTTCTGCAGTCGGTGGTTCGACTGGTCTGATGAAGGTTGCCAACCATACCCGTGGAGGTTGGCTAAATCCAGCCGAAAGGACCTAAATTAATTCGACACCAAGCAACGCTGCTATAGCAGCCACAAGGTCACCAATCTTCCTCATCCTACCGGTAACTGCCCTTAGAAGAATATGACTATTAACGCAGTCCGTGAAAACGAGGTGGAGAAATAAGGTGAAGCTCGAGTCGCCGCTTTGAGTGCCTCCAAGCATGACAGTACTGATCACCCCAACGTGCCAAGGTGGATGGAACCTTCTGGATAGGCGCTATACAGCACTCGTTAAGGGTATATTAGGTCCCTTTTCCTCCCATATTTTGGAAAGGGGCAGGCGTTACTGGTCTAATCTATTGCTACCTACCTGCGAGACTGCTTCCAGCCTTCCACGCTGTTGCACATATAACCTGACACGCATTGTGGACGTGACTCATGAGACCTCGTCGGACCAGGAAAAAGACAGGTCTTGAGCAAAGACTCCTCTCAAGGAGAAGCGTTAACAATCTTTGGAGGACTAGGTTCGCAAATTTCCGTACGTTCATTGGATTTGACTAGTCTACTTGGAGGAACCTCGTTTTACTATCGAGACGGAAATAGCATATTAGCTTATGATGGACTCAGTTTGGCTACCTCTTCAACCTCTGTTGAAACCGGAGCAAGGGATACGTCTTCATGGATACCCAAACGGCGAAAGTGGCACACAGACGACTGGGCTCCCCATACATCGACTTCACCCATCCCAGGAGCTGGATTCAATGGCGCTCAACAGACTACAATTTCATGAGCGATCCAGTTCGCGGCTTGCTGGGATAATCACCGCCTTCGGAACGTCATTTATCTTGTTTTGGACGTGGGCCGTGCCCATGATAGCACCTTCGGAAAGAGGTTTTCGCAGAGTACGGCATTTGGATCAACTGCCGTTGTCGGTACCTGGCACGGGCAAAACCACCTTCGCGGCCTCATAAGTTCAAGGACTATTTTTGGATGATACCCGGAGAAGCCTGTTATTGACCCACGCCACCGATGAGGCGGAACGCCTGCAGGCCGCATTTGAGGCTGATGAACAGCGAAGGGGGGATGGCAGGGCTTCAAACCACAACTGATATCCCCTATATCTGACACAACGCCTTTCCGCAGTAGCCCCGTACTTACCCCCCAAATAGATAATATGGAAGGCCGTGGATCCTGCGAGCCCAGGGGCCCAAGACTCGTCTACATTGGCTTGAGCCACAGCTTGCCGCTGCATGGGCCCGGCCAATCTCTCAACGCCACTTCATGTACACGATGTAAACGGTAACACGCCAGGATTTGCATCCCGTGGCCTCCCGATTTTAATTACTTGCTTGGCAAAGGGTTGGACCATACGCCGCGAGGGCTCACCCAGCCCGAATGCCTCTTTCCCACTAATACTAGGCAGTGCGCACAACGGTATGTTTCACCCAAGAATAGCCAAGTGTGACTGGCGACTAGTGTTGTTGCATAAGTGCAACAGTGATGCAGCTGGGATTTGTCCTTGTGGCCGGCGAAGTGCGACTTTGCTGCAATTCTGCACATAAATAGAGACGGGACGGTCCAAAGAGTGCAATAATGGTATGCTGCATCCCTATCATCTTAGGTAACCATCGGAAAAAGAAGCTTAATCAAAGCCAATAGAATCATGGTTGGTTACACTAGCATCTCAAGCATTCATGCTGCTGGAAGCAGGATGTGCGAGGGGTGTTTGTCAAGCATTGTTGAAGCACCAGAGCAGGCTCGTAACTCGTCCTCATACAGCGGCCGCGAAGGGAATTCGGGTGACCGAGGTTTCCATTCAAACAGTCCTGTGAGTAAATCCTGTGAGCATAAAGAGTAATTATAGATGAACCAGCGAATGATGTTATGGAGGTGTGAATGTGGATGAGCACACTGCAATATAAATCAAAGCCGTTTGTGGTCAGCCTGCGGCTCACGCAAGGCCCCCTCTTGGGACTTGGCTGCCTTTGACCTACCCAGTGTGCATATGCGTTTGCGTACCCGCTATGGTTGAACCGACACTCAACCAATACGGCGAGGTACATAAGCGATATGTTTAAATGGCAGACCGGGCAAACTTCCTGATGTTGCTCAGTGTAAGATAGTCCGTAAGCGTGCAGAAGTGAGGTGTACACCACATACCGGCGGCTGTGGTAACATGAGAATTCCATGGTTGACCTTGGGCGTGCGAAATTATTTTGTGACTCTGACCCTTCCAAACCAATTCTTATATCTTCCGAGTGGATGCTCCAGTCCTCTGCCGCTCATTCTCGCTCGTCAACACGCTGCCATGGTATGGAACAGTACTCTGACTACTCATCAATTGGAGCTTTGGATTGGAACTATTGTTCCATATTTCAACCCAGGTATCAACCCAGCACAACACGTCCCGGGGTTTGAGAGTTTCTCAACTACCCACTTGCCACCGGATACCTCGCAATCCTCTTCCGCGACAACGCGACCTACGGCAACATTTGGTGCAAGCAGTGCCAGCAGTGCCACGAGCCCCATCGTCAGTGAATATCAGCCAACTAGGTCGACATCAGTCGCAAATAACCCGCGGAGGTTAGATGGCTTGGCCACCGGAGCAGCTGTCGGAATTGGCATAGGCTGCACTGCCTTGGGGCTCATTATGGGAGCTCTTGTGGTGTTCTGGCTATTCCGAAGGCGAAAAGAGCAGCATCCACGACCTGAGCACCTTCAGATGCAATATCACCCAGGGAACAAATGGTTGCCAGCTGCTTCCGTTTCCGATGCATTGCAACTGGACCAGTTCCTCTTGGATGCGAAGCTGGACAGTGATATCGCGTCAGAGTTACGGTCCTTGGGACAACTAATACAGCAACACGTCGAGAATAACTATCACCTCCAACCTGTCCAACGCAGTCCGGATGCGCTCGCTCAGTCATTGATTGACCTCGGGCTGAGTGGATTAGGATCGTTGGCTGCTGACGACCTTTGCTCACTGGCACTGGAGCCAAAATCAAGATGGGCAACTTTGCAGCACATTATCTCCCGAGTGACTTTCGCGAGTACAACACTAGACGGCTCATCTCCAGTTTCTCTCCTTCCCCCTTTTGTGGGGGCATTTGTGCAAAATTTGCCACCTGTTGAAAGCAATACAGGAAGCTCGGAAGGTGAGTGGAGAAGTACAAATCAACCTAGGTGGCTGTTTTACTAATACACTACAGCCGTCAATGTTGTGTTGACTCGATGGCGGCAGCTCTCTAGCTTTTTGCTTCATCCAAACCGTGGTGCGCGGACACCACTCGTACCCTCAGAGGACGTGAGCACGCAACAGGCTCAACAATTGGCGGTAGCTCTCAATCACTTCCTGGAAGCGTTCGTTTCCGGTGACCGCGAAGTGAGATATGAGCAGGAAAATCACCTGCGCGAAGTCATCGTGGAGTGCGCGACGTTTGGATATCTTCTTTTCTCTCAGCCGTCGGAATTCAGGTTCAGCTATGCCGACGAAGATAACTCCATGGGTATCGTCACTTGTCCTGGATTGGAGAAGGTTAGCGACCAAGAAGGTCGTAGATGTGCCTCGCCACGGACGCTAGTCCCGCCGGCTGTTGAGGGCAGGTACCATGGTTAACCTACAAGCCTGCCACACCCCAGCTGGTCGTCCAGGGAGATTTCCAACAAACCTATGTCGATACTAACAAATACAAATAACGATAATAAAATAACATCGGAAAATAATAGCCAGCCGGAATGAGGCTAATGCAGGTTGTATTCAGGATGCCGGCGGAACGATGCGCTAAACACCACCAGCTAATGGATTGCGCGATCTCAAAATTTCGGAGATTACGGAGTACCGTGTTGAGGAAGGGAAGATTCTGTGGAGTGTTGGTTTCTCGGTTGAAGCTACGCCGAACCACTCACTCCAGCTATCGCAGGTCGTATAGAAACTGTTGAGCGCACCGCAAGGGTGGTGGCAGTTTTGCTGCCGACAAGGAGAAGGAGGGACGCAGCGGATTTAATCTACGGGCGACTTATGCTCTTAAAGAAGGTATTATTCTCGAGGATTAGACTTATAAAGTCGTAGCTAATAATGAACTGGACGACATGTTAGTTTAATCCGAACTTATCATATATGTCCTACAATTCTACAAATTTTATCTAAAAGCGGCGAGGGCTAATCTAAACCAGTCCGCTTTCCCCAGTCGCAGCCATATGCTTCTGACACGCGATAAGATGGGTAACCTGCTCGGCGACCTCGTCCAGGCGGCTGAGGACTTTCTTGTTACCATCGACGAAGCCGAGAATCGAGTAAGGGATGCCGGTATCACTACAGAACTCCCTGACCAGAACCTGCGCCCTGCGAAGATTGTGGCGCGGCAGACGGGGGAAGAGGTGGTGGACGGCCTGGAACTGGAGGCCGCCGTGGACGAAGTCGAGCCAGGCGGGGCAGTCGACGTCCATGGTGGTGCGGAGCTGGCGCTGAGGAAAGGACTCGGACTCGCCGAGCTCGGCGGTCGACATGCCCCAGTGGCTGAGGGTGATCTGGACGTGGAGCGGCATGGTGACGACGTGGGAGACTAGCACGAACGCGACGCGGACCGTCCACGTCGGCAGCGCCCGCCACAATAGGAGGTACCCGAAAAGGAACCAGTAGCACGCCATGAAGGCGATCTCGGTGGGGCGGATCCAGGCGGCGCCCCGACTGCTGCTGAGCCCAGACGACTTTGGGGAGAGCACGTGCAGCCAGGACAGCAGGTACAGGTTGAACCTCGCGATACCCATGACCGGGTAGTATGTGTACTTCTGGTAGGGCACCAGGAACTCTGCTGCCGCGTCCCAGATGAAAGTGAAGTCGTAGTAAGTAGACCGAAGCGACCTGAAGAAAGATGGACACGTCGCGAACAGCGGAATGTTCTGGATATCTGGATCATGTTCCTGGTAGAGGGGTAAGCTACATTCTCGCAGACTGCACTAGGGGTTCACGAGACGTACGGGTTGGTTCGTCACCAGGTGGTGTACATTGTGGCTACTCTTCCACCAGCCCATCGACAGGCCACAGCAGAAGTCAGCAATAAAAAGAGCAACTAGGGTATCAAACACGAAATTGTGTGTGATGGCTGTATGTCCGGCATCGTGTGCAGTGAACATGATTTGGTGCTATTAGGCAGCAATTAGCAGATGCGCGTAGCACAAACGAGAGATGGACAACAAACCCAGAACAGGCCCAAGAAGGTAGCCGATGTCATGTACCATCGATAATACAATGCGACCATGGAAATCGTGAACAGGATGGTATACCGGACCAGCTCCTTTCCATACTGCAAGTAGGGACATTCGTACAGCCCCTCTTCTTCAATTCTCCGTTGGAGGACCCTGTACTTCTGAATGATGTCCTGCTGGACGGCTGGATCTAGGGATGGGTAGTCCTGAATGCCCCGCTCGATGTCATACTGCACTGCCACATCTGTGAATTGGGCCGGCGAGAGTGGGGTCTGATTGGTGGCCGGACAGGCGACGTCGGAGACAGTGCATTCGAAACCTTCCTTCTGCAGTCTCCTGCGGACGCCGGCCTGTGGGGAGGACGGCTTCATGCCAGTGCTCAACCTTACTAACTCATCTTCGTCGGCACTGCTGCATGCAGAAGTTAAGGAGGTCTGGTCAGAGGGGAGGCCAAGGCTCGACGTTGAATCTATCTCATCGGCGTTACTGTTGCAGTCGTCGGGTTCCTCGGAAATAAGTATATTGTTAGTCGAAGCCTCCTCGCTGCGGTAAACGCCGCCTCTTATTGGTGGTGTCATGTTGATCCAGGGTCCAGCTAACCGACCAATCCGGTACGCTTTCATTGTGTTACAGACGGCCACCGAATGGTACCTGTATAATATGTCAGCATGGCCCCATTCTAGTGGGAACGGGCGGATAATGAATAGTGATGATAGGTGATTCGGATATTCAAACAGTCCGGCGATCCGAACTAGACCCAGCGTTCTTAAAACCCAGCGCTTTCCAACCGCAATCCCCAAAGCGCACGACATTTAACTTAAAACTCTCCGACTAAGCTTGTGGCTCTTTCAGTCGCTTTGGGATTTGCTGGGATTTCGCGGGTATGACATGTATGAACGAACGTGAAAATGGAGCGAAGGGAGCATTTACGCATTGATCTCATCAGTCGCATCTCTCCCAACCATATGCAGAATGGCCAGGCGACCTCCGGGGTGTTTCCCCAACCACGAATCTAGGCGCAAGACGTTGCCTTCGTATATGACAATGATTTGGCCCTCTGCGATCATAGCTCCGACGGCCGGCCGCGTGACCAGTCTATCACGTTCCATTGTTGTCTCGGAGGATAGGTCGCAAGCTCGGGTCGACAGCGTTCGGTACCAAGGCGAGTAGAGGCAGCAACGAAGAAGTACGAGACGAGTCGAGACGCTCAGAAAGTTGTCGGGGGTATGTGTTGTATAGACGCAGGTGACGCAGGTCTCACCTAACTGTCAAAAGCAACTTCGAGTTGCAAAATCCAAGAGAGATGGAGTACATAAACAGTAGGTGTACAAACAATTGGTACCGGAAGTTTCAGCTAAGCAAACACCAGGGGGCAGTGGGAAAGGAGCTGCGTGCCTTTTCATCTCAGCCATGCATACTTATTGACCGGCTACGGACAAGGGCTTACGTCGTCTAATGATATGTTGGAAGACGGCCGCAGCAAACGCCAAGGCCGCGGCGTTGTATAGTACCTACGATGAATCGATGGCCTAGTTTCAACTGAATCGTCCACCAGAGGAAACGCGTTAAGAACGAGTTCTGGATCCAGGATAGATCCGAACCTGGCAGAGCAAACAACCGGGGTACTCTCACGGCTTCAACCGACCTTGTCATTGATTTGCGAACAGAACAGGGGCCAGTCATTTGGCTCATTATTGTGTGGCCTATCCCTCGAGCTAGCGGACAATCAACGTTCTAACTGGTGCAGCTCTATGATTGTACACGGCGCGTGGATGGATTGATACGGTAAGAGAACGACTGAAGTTGACCTCGGTCAAGCAGCCGCGCGTTCCTTTCATTGCGCCATAGAACATCTTAGCGCAATTCGACCAAGAATTCCCACTGCCAAGCCAGGGGACTTTCAGGGTCCAATACCGAAATTCAGGGTCCTCTGTTCGAGATCTCAATGGACCGTCCGAATGCGCGTGGGGCGGCGCCTTGGCTTTCAATCTCTCGAGGACCAATCTAATTAGCCCCTTTTCCCGGGCGAAGGGGTCAAGAACTGCCGTGAAAGGGATGATGAGCTCGTATAATCATAGCCCGTCTCCAAATTGAGATTTTTTGTGAAGCTGACCTGCAGACGGCTAAGCCCCAAATTGCCAAGGTCCACCCACTTCTATCATTCAAAACATACCCCCATGCACGAATAAGGAAGGCGGGACTGTAGTGGCAGTGCAGTCCCTCTTCCAACGTCCAATATTCGGCTGCCTGCTTGTTGAAGGAGTTTTCAATTCAACAGATATGAGCGGATGACGCGTAACCTCTAGTGGAACGGAAAAACTGCAGTCAGGTTCGACACTATCTCCAGTACCCGAAGAGAACCATGCGCTGAGCATCTAAGAAGCCTAAGCGCTGCTTCGACAGGTCGGCCCGGGACTTGGCGACTTCAATAACCTGCATCCCCTACGTCACTGAATACAAGGGTTGTGGGCTTAGTATGGTCACAGGTCGATTATAAAATGATATACAGAAGAGGGGAAATACGGAGTACAGCCGGCTCTGGCGGGGCAACTATACCCAGCATTCTAGGCCACCCAACTTCTTCATGTTCTTGACCACAGGCTCCCGCCTCCTCCGCAGGGCTCATATTCTCCGAAACGCACTACGCGACAGCAGCAGAAACCACGTGCCAGACACCGCCCTGGCGACATGATGTTGACATTTTGCAGGCAACTAAGCTGCTTCACTCTTGTGTATTTCCTGTCTGAAGCCTTCATAAGTCCTCAGGACCGCGAGAGTGGCTGGCCTGCAAGGACATTCTCGTCGCCGCACGACGTACGATCGTGACACCCTCGCTTTGACCGAGGCCCAATACGGCGCTGCCTGCCCGCCCGCTTCTGGTCGTCCTCGCTGTCCGTGAACCGCGACATTAGTTGATGGTTTAGGATAGATGTTAGGAGGATGCCACGGTCCAGGACGCGTCCGTGTGGATTATTGTCGGTTGATGTTCCAGGGGGCATGCGGTTTATCTGTGATATTGTGCATTGCTCATGATGCATCGTTGTGGCGCTGAGCTCCGCTGCTATTGACTTCTCGCGGTAATAACGAGTTGTAGGCGTCTTTGCAGATGCCCGTCGCTGAACTTAACCGACTCTTGCCTCTTGCATGCCATCAATCTGAAGTACGGGATAGCCTTTCCCATCCGTCAATATCGAACTGGGAATTTAAAATCCACGTTTAGACTTCTAACCCTCTCAGGATAAGCCCCCCCTCGTCTCTTCTTTTTCTTTGAGCAGCCACAACCAAAGTCATTTTAGGCTTCTTGAAACCTTTATGCAATCACTTCGTTCCCGCCCTTAGGCTGTCTTGCTGCATCGCCCTATTCCTCCTAATACCTATTCCAGGTAGTAGTTGAGCCAGGTAGCGCCTTCCACGTCGATCAGATCTGACCTCTTTTACTTGGTCCGTTATGAATCTGAAGGTTTTCTAAGCCGACGGGAAACACTTTTGACAGCTTCTGAGATCTTGGGCGGCCTTCTCGATCCATGACCGTTGTTTCTCCTGCTGGATTCCGAGCTCGTCGCAGTGCTTCGACGTCGCTCCGCCACCACTTCATGAGCCGCTAACATATCCGGTATGGTCGCTTCGCCTATGGTCCCTGCCACGGGACATGCAATGTCAGTAATGGACACTCCAACGGCACACTAGTCCCTACGATGTCTAGATGTAGGAACCTACGGGCGTTTCTGGCACTGCGGATACCGAATGATCTGCAGTTCTCCAAAGGGCGAAGACCATAGCACCACCTGCGCCCAGCACTGGACTGAAACCTCTGTTTCAAGCTCCAGTGGCGCTTGGCTCGAAATCACGAGCATCGCCAGTCACTGGAGCGCTTACTACGCCAACTACTACGCAGAGTCCGAGCACGCACCATCTCCCATGGATTCATGGCTCTGGTCAATGTCAGCCGGCGCAAATCCCGATGGATAATAGTCTACGCTCACGATCTCCGGGATCGATCGCGGAGATACAGTCCCCGATCTTTCACGGACATGCAGCAATGCAACTCCGTTCAGCGAAGATCAGACAGATCCTGAGCGAGTCCGCGTCGCGCCGTCGCTGCCCGAGCCCGGAAGCCGCAGATACGAGGTGGAGAGCGCCGCATGGCATCGGAAGAAGAGAATGTTCCAGGTGGCTGACCTGCAGGATGATGATCAGGATCGGGGGGGTTCAAGGGACGCTGTTTGAAAGCTGTTCAAGATCTAAATCGTGTGATCTCAGGTGACGACGGGGGCCCGGTGGGCACAGTCCCATATCCCTGCTCAGTTGAAGCTTATTTGAACTGCAATATGGGGCCCAAGGACTGATTTGTTAAGCGTTCTTTTGGGGAAAAGAAGCTTTCGTGATGGTGCCAAGAGAACCGCGTAGCCGCGCGGTGTTAGTGCCACTGGATGGCCCTAGCTCACAACTTGCGTCACTATTGAAAGCTGTTAAATGCTCCTAAGCTGCCCAATTTTTGACTTAGAACTCCAGTGCGACCACTCAACTGATTAACTTGAAGATATACCAGCACCAAGTGAGAAAGACTGACGTCTCGTTTTTACCATCCTCATCCGTCATAGACTCTGACCGCGATGAGCCCGGAGCAGCCAATTTGTCAGGTTTGTAGCTTGTCCGGTATTAGTCGAACTAAACCCATCTCCCGCTTCCTCACCCAGGCCAGGTAGAAGTGGCACTGAGTCATTTCCGGCTGACGATACGATAGGCCTTGAATCTTTCAGATGGGCAACGTTGCAATGAGCCTGCGACGGCGAACAATGACATATTCTGCCGTTTCCATGCTAAGCAGTGCTTTGGCATGTACATGGGTTACAAGCGTCGAAATGCGAAGCTTGATGCGTTGCCGAATGATGCCCCTGAGTATCTGAAATCGTCGAGCGTGCCACTGGCCAACATGATGTTTGAAGATGTGCGGGATGTATCCACACTTCAGGCTATCCATGCACATCTTTTCCAGGAGTATGTGCTTCTTGGAAGGGTCATTGATGCAAGAAGGCTACATCATAAGCATTTTTACTCGCTGCAGATGGACTATGGACATCAGTCCTACCTTGACATCCTCGCTAATCGCCGGCATATTGTCTTGCGGGCGCTGGAGAGGCTAGAGAGGCGCACTGCTGAGGTTCTTTATGAGAAAGAGAAGTGGTTCAAATGGGTGCGCCAAGTTCAGGAAGATGACGAGGCCAACCGCGAGAAGGAACAAAAGAAAGTCAAATTGGAGGCTGCCATGTTCAAGCGACATTGGAAGAAGATGCAGGCGAGAATCAACGCTCAACGGGAGAAGGAAGAGAAACAGCGACAAGATGCTTTCTTGGAGGAGGCTTATCAAGAACGAGTCAAAGCTATATCACTGGAGGACAGCGACGAGGATGACGAGAGATGGGATCCCATTGAGGACGTTTTTGAGGATGAGCGCAGTCAATACATTGACTTGATCAAGCATTTCTTGTGGATGGAACAGCTCCCGGAAGAAGACCCCTCCTCTTCGAGTTCGGCTCAACCCAATCTCGCAGATGAAATGGAGCAACCGGCCACGGAAAATGCCACCAAGCCCAAGAAATCCAAAAAGAAGGCGAAGACGAACGCCGCACGGACAGTGGGTGGCTCACGGAGCCGGAGCACTCAGGGCCAAGTCCCGAGCCGTGGGCAGAACCGAATTATGGACATGATGAGAAATGGAGAAATCGAAACTAAGGACACACCCGAGCCGAACAAGAACAATATCGAGACCGAACCAGAAATGCGTAAGCGCCTGAAGGAGGGCGTCGAGAAAAACTACGATGAGGTTGAAGGCCCGATTCTGGTAGGATCTCTTCAGCTTCCGCATGAGACACTCTTGAAGACCGCTCCGCTGGCGGATGAAGAGATCGATTCTCTTACGAAGGATATCAAGGAGATAAAGTTGCTGCTGTTCTGTCGACTCCTTCTATCTCATACTTCTTTACTTCCTGCAGCGCTGCGTGCTTCGAGCGTCGAAGAGTTCCTCAACGACCCAGAGATCACGAAGTCAGATCTAAGAGACCTGTGTTTGAAAGTTGAACAACCAAGTCTCCAGGACATCCGCGATGCCTGTGCTGATCTTGGTCGTGGGGATGAGCCAGACGTTGGCGAAGCAGAGATCTTCGAGGTAGAAGAGTCGATTGAGGATGTAGGTGAACCCTATGCTCCAACGGTCAAACATTGGCCAAGTTCAGGGAAATACAGCGCTCCGCCGCATTTATTCCTTCCAACTTCGAATTTGGTTTCTATCCGATATGTGAAGACCCTATTCTAACTGAAAATGCTGCAGGTGATTTTACAACACGAAAAATACGGGCACCTACAGGGTCACGAGTGGCTGTTAAAGAATCTAGACGCCCATTTCAGCAAAGAATTGGGAGACAAGCCAATGCATCCTCACCGAAAACAGCGCAAGGAGGAAAAGATGAAGGTCGAGGTCTGTGGTAAGAGCATCTGGAACTATTCCAGCCAGGCGTCGATGTCTCGCAACGGCTGGCTCCAATTCTCGGTGCTGGCGAAAGACTGCGACTTACGGCAAGCCGTTCAGCTTTGCCGCAACTGGGATGAGTTCTCCCAGTTGAACTTCTTGACGACGTGGCAGTACTTCCCAGCGTCTAACTGGGTGTCTTGGGGCGGCGACACCGCCACAATGCAGTTGCACGAATTGGTGTGTCTTACCCCTATTTCTGACCCCCTCTTCTCCACACTAGTGCCTTTTGAGCTTATTTTCTTGAACTCACCACACCGCAACCCATTCAAAAAGCTCTATGACTGGAATCCCTAAGGCTACGTATTACTTGGCTTACATTCTTCTGCAGGGCTTCTTCCCATACTTCAAAGACCTCAGCGCTCACGAAGTGAGCCGAAGCCACCAGATTGGCGGTAGGAGCCAATTGAGACGGCAGCACAGCATTATAGAGGCCAGGAATATCGTCGTGGGCTATATGAAACGGAACGACTCGGTGACCCGACGGTTCATCCAGTATTGTACGATGCGGACCGGTGACATCCTGATTCTAGTACGAGACGGCAGAACGGGGAAGATCGTTACGTCCCCGATAGATGATGAGCTGTGGACATTCCGCGAAAAGCATGGTCTAGGGCGTGCTTCGAAGAAGGAATGGGACTCAGTCCTCGAGGTTGGCCGCATGTATTTCTGCATGGTGGACATTCTACGGAAATGGCGTCTGGGGTTTGACGACTATTATGATGTCTGGATATGGGACTTCGTTCCCGGCCGCCAGCCAATGAAGCTCTATGGCGACATTGTTCATGTATGGCAAAGGCCCTTCGCTTTATATGATGTACTAACACTGTTAAGGAACTCAAAAGGGCACGCCGAGTCACTGAGATGATGGATCTCTACCGACCCCGGGAACAATTCCGTGAGTAACTCTTGAATTAGTTTTGTCGACATCGCCGCCAGTGCCTACTTATATGTATCCTTTGCTTGGAGCTCAGAGGAATGCCCCATGAAGAACCCACTAGTAACCATAACATTACAGTTCGAAGTTTAACTAGGGATCAAGAGACTTTGCGAGTCCGCTCGATTAACCCAGGCGAACAGGCTAAAAGTCTCTGGGACGAAATCAATGATCCTAATAGGGTGTCATACTACGCAGATCCTGGAAGCCGGAAGATAATGAAGACAGTCGATGAGAAATCCATGTACATGTGCTATACGGAGGCAGATGCTGCCGAGGACGCGATTCTCTTCCCTGACGAGCTGACATCAACGGACCGCAATGTTCCCTTTAAAGAGATCAGCAACCCATTGACGCGATTTGAGACAACTTCAGCCACGATTCTTCAGTACCTGGCTGAAAGTAGTAAGCATATTACTACAAGAGAAGGAAGTTCTACAGCTATCCTAGACTCCGAACACGGTGAGCATAAGGACGAGTCCTCAGCGACCACAATCTGGTCTCTGCCGCGTATTTGGGAAGACGCCGTCGCTACGCTCAACCGTAACCATATCGACCCGGCGAAGCAGCAACTGTTACGAAGAATAGGACTGCTAGAAGAGGGCTCAGGGCTCATAGGTAACGTCGGCCGGGGTTCCGACATAGAAAGCAGGGTTAAGCAGTCAGACAAGATGGAGATTATGGAAAAAGATCGCGGCGCCGGTAGGTTTCCAGTCATAGGAATTCTCGAGTATCAAGACTGACACAATGGTTTCGCAGTTATGATCCAATCATTCCACGCCGCGGATTTGGAGCCTGGTGCCCCCGAGAAGTATGAGGAGGCCTGCAATATTATCCACGGGATTCAAGCGAAAACGCAGGCCAGTGGCCCGACAGACTGGGTGTGGTTCTTGGCCGAGCTACTCGACTGGCTCGGAGTCCGGACTGACTACAGGACCTACTCACACGAGGCTTTAGCCCCTTGGCCGCACGCCTTCGTAATCCAAGACGTCGTAAAGGCGTTTGCTTGCATGGCCATGTTTTTTCGCGAGATCCGGCTTTGCGCGCCTGCGACCGAGTTCTTCAAATCGGCCGAAGGTAGCAAGTACCAGGATTCCCAGCTCCTGAAACCGCTTGAGCGCTCCAAGACGGTTCCGAAACATCGCACCAGGGTGAGCTCTAGGTACCGCCCCAAATCGTTTTGGAAAGAGTGGGACGATATCTTTACTTCGGCCGAGAAAAGGAATGCTTGGTACGCCGATGAGTATCCTTTGGAATGGGATGTTGTCATCCGACCCATTATTGCTAAATGTGAGTCCGCTTGTGTTAGACATCATGGTTCATCACTAAGAATCCCAGTTTATCGCGCGGGCATAATCCAGCCGGCGTACTTGCAGAGCCATCCGGAGATGGTTCCCGGCCTCGCAACGGCCAACACCGAGCCTCACCGACCCGGCGAGCTTGACCTGTTCATCGAATTCGTAGACCGGTACCGCGTCCTCGGCGACATCCAATTCCCCCCGAACCTCGTGCACCCACACGAGTGGCCGGACCTCTTGCCCGCCGCCCGGCAGTTCGCCTCCAAGCACGCGGGAGCCCGTTTCGCGGTCCTGCGGCTGTGGACGGCGCCCCACTTCTACCCGCTCATGATCCGCTGGAACAATCGGCGCCTGGCCAGCTTCCTCGACCCCGTCGGGCGCGTCTGGGAGTGGAAGTACATACCCAAGGACGCGTTCTCGAGCGAGTGGAGCATCTACAACACCCTCAAGCTCCGCCTCAACCTGCTGAGGGAGCAGTTCGGCGACCGGGTCACTCACCGCGGTGACGTGATCCTCGTCATGGGGACCGAAGAGCTGGACCTGCTCAGGTACGCCGTCGCTGTTACCTTTGCGATCCAGACGAAGCCCTGGTACCGCGAGATCGATCTCTGGAAGAGTTTCGTGAATGTCGACTTGGGCTTCTTGGAGGGGCTGGATCCGTACTGGCTGGATTGATCCTATTGTTAAACGTGGTTAAGAAAATCCTACGAAGTGCTGTTAGGCTAGCTGAGGCAACCCGGGGAACTTGTATAATCTTTAATTTGTGAAATATATACCTAGGAGGCTAAAAGCCGTTGACACCATTCCGGCTAACAATGAGACCTCGGCTGTTACCACTCTGATATATCACATATGAATCCATGGTGCCCTATTGCTTCAGATTCAGCATATTAGCTCATACTATAACTCGATTCCGGATGACGGATAGGGTTCTGGCAACTGCCCATTCTGTAACCCTTGGTCTGCATCCTCGACAGGGGGCTCAGGGAGGGCGGCCTGCCTTGCCTCTAAACCATAGATAGGGTTTCTCGTTAGCGTAGCAATCAGTTTCAGGGGCTTCAGGGAGCGTCCCAGGCAGAATAAACGCCTTTGCGATAGAATCTGTGCAGTTGGACCTATCCCTCGATGAGTGGCCGTAACCGTGATGCACAATCAGTCTCGCATTCGGGCCCATTTCGTCGAGCAGTCTCCTACCGTTACGCAACGGCGTCGCCGGATCACATGTTTCGGTGATCAGCAGGACAGGATGCTTGAGCGTGTGGTTGAGGTCGCCCGATACACCTCAGCCGGATCGGGCCAATACGTATTGAAGTGTCGGCAGGGTAACACTCCAAGGAAGCGGCTGTTGCCTGCTATCCAGGATTTTGCTGTCACGTTGGTCCACAGAGAAAGCCACCAGGCAAGGCCATCGGGCTGGGGGGCATCGTACGCATCAGCGCATACGACCAAAGGAGTAAGTTCGTCCGACGAGGCCTTGGAAAGCGGCCGAGCCGGCAGCGTAGGATCATACTCCCAAGCTTGTTCTTCCAAGGTAGCTGCAGCTAGCGTCGAATTACCCAGCTCGAGGTCATACAGAATCTGGGCGAGGCGCGGCCAGGCTTCCGCATTGTACAGAGAAGCGTAGATAATATCCACCATGGCCGACTATGTGATCAATGACGGCCCGCTCGATTCAGTATAACTAGGAATGGGTCGCTTAACTAGTGATTCTAGCAGCGACTCTATACGGATTTGAGCTTGTCGACGGAAACGGGCTTGGAGTTTCTCGGCTGAGCTAGCACACAGTGCTCTCGTCCCGCGTTGATGCACTCGCCCAGGAAGCCGTCATTCCATGCGTCAGTGCCGTTGTCAAGCGCCGTCCATCCAAAGTCGCCAAGCAAGCGGTGATCGCGGACGTGCTCCGTTCCGTCCAAGATCATACGACCTACACTGCCAGGATACATATTCGCGTAGGTCTGACCGATTCCAGTACCGTAACTGACTAGATACCCGGTCAATTCGTCCTCTCCTAGGGCGGTCCGGATCTGTTCCAGATCGTGCGCAACAAACGCGGTGCTGACGAACCGTCCGATATCGTCAAGCCGTTCCCAGCAGGCCTGGAATACCGCCTTATTCATCGCATCCGCGAGCTCCAGCTGAGCTCGGGACGAGCCGGACACTTCGAGATAATGGTGGTTAAGTAGCGACCATCGGTCCCTGTCGGCGTTATAGGAATAACACGATGCAGCGGGCAATGACGCATTGACACCGCGGGTCCCATCCTAAGACATCGAACTCCCCATCGCTCAATTTCTTGGTGATGGCTTCGGCCTGTCGCCAGGCAAAGCTTGTACCACTGCCTCCAGTACCACTGCGTTCGATCACGATGGTTCTCCTGCTCTTGCTCCCTGGAGGTCGACCTGCCGTAACATCGGACGCCTCACGGGCACGTGCAAGGCCAGATACCTGGAATTTGGTGACAGCTAGACGGACGATGCGTAATTTAGATTCGTTTGTGTAGTCAAGCGGGACATCCGGATAGCCACACATGTAAATACCTCGACCATAGTACGGGTCTTGGCGCTCACTAGTTTTATTTTCCAAGGTGGTCTTGTTGCCCCAACTCCAATGACTAGGATCCGGGCCATAAAGCCTACTCCAAGCACGTTCCGGATCAGGACTATCTAATGGTAGGATTGTAGTATTCGTGCAAGGAAGAAAGTGGAACGAGTCGTTCGGAAGGGGGAATCGGCCATATGGAGAGTGATCAAGTACTCCTGTCTCCTCTGTCAACAACTGTCTGCTTGTCATGAACTCCGATGTCGAAAAGGCCCAGCTGTCGGTGGTTCGTTCATAATAGGCAGAACAAGACTACTACCACGCCCAGCACTTGGATCCGCAAGACACGGCGCCGAGGCGTCGAATGACGATCGACCAATGTTGGTTCTTTCCCCATCGTCCCGCGCGATCGTCGAAACCTACTAACTACTCGCAACTGCAAGCCGAAACTCGGAATCTGAGCCAAGTGCAGTTTTGACTCTTGATACTATCCGTAACTACCCATATCATCTTTCAGCTTTCCCGGGAGGCTAGGACGCGTCGCTCGGAACGGTTGCCTTGGCAAGGCGGGGGTACTCCTTATCATCTCCCGCGACATACCCACCCCGACATTGCGGAGGATTTAGTTGCAAAATATACGGCAATGCATTTACTGCGAACATAGATAGCTGCGCTTAACAGAATTATATCGCTACAAAAGTATCCAAGTCCAATACGCAATTGAATATTTCCACCAAAGGGGGTTGGGGACTTTTTACCGAGTTATTCCCAACGGAGCGGGATCGGCTTGGCCAGCCTATGGGCCGAGATACGGATTCGACCCAGTTTGTTCGCCCTCCGTATCAGGACCTATGCCCATAGCTTCAGTATTGATAAGACCATAATAGCATAGGGAATAGCCATAGCCATTACCAAGGAGATTGGTCATCATCGGCCATTATCAAGATATTTGTCATTGGATTTATGACATAGCGAGCTTGGCGGTGAAAACGTGGTGGAGATAATCCAGAGCAGTAGAGCTCGCTCCCCGGATCAGATCTGACGCTGCGGGCCGCTGTAGAAATTGCTTTGACAAAAGGCGCCAGGAACAAGATGAAAGATATCGTTATATATAGCTCGTCGTGAACTCCTGGCGGAATGCTTTGACCATCTGCAGAAGTCTCTGGGTGACCTCCCTATCCGACTGGTAATCGCGCTGTCATGATGCTTCCCAAGTCACTTATCTTCACCTCACTGGCCGTTAGGGCTCTGGCATCGCCAGTCCAAGAAGTAAAAAATGAATATGACGGTGATGGGATTGTGTGGATTTCTAAGAACTCCTCCCTGCCCAAAGTCATGTAGGTTCGGTGCGCAGTTCCTGAGCCACTTGCCCGCTGACCGATCGAGGATATATAACACGGGCGGCACGATAGTGTCTGCTTCTAATTACAGCGCTCTCGATAACATCAATTACGGCTGGGGACCCCGGCCTACGACAGAGGAGCTGATTGGCAACGTCACAGAGGTGCTGGAAGTCGCCCAACTTGGCATCGTGGAATTCGAAGCTCCGGGTGGTAGTTCTGGTGTCAACTCGTCACTCTACCTGAACATTAGCCAAGTAGCTAACAGACAGCTCTGTTCCGAAGGCTCCGATATTGCCGGTGCCATCATGTTCCATGGCACAAACACCCTAGAAGAGACGGTGAGAAACCAATGTTGGCGTCTTTGTTGCACTGACAGAATAGGGGCTAACGTAGATAAGGCATTCGGTGTTGACCTGACATTCAACTGCTCTAAACCATTCATTGCTACAGGGGCTATGAGGCCAAACACTTATATCTCCCCGGATGGCCCATCAAACTTTTATCAGGCTGTTGCTGCCGCCGCGTCACCCTCATCACGGAATCGCGGTGGCCTGATCGTCTTCAATGATAGGTAATTAAGCCGAATAAGTGTCGGGGTCACTCACCGCGGCTTTCTATGTATCATCTGTATTGGGCCTCTTTACTGACTCTGTGGTGTCTAGGATCATCTCTATTTACTATTCCTCCAAAACTAATGCCAACACGCCCGACACGTTTAAGTCTATTGAACAAGGGAACCTCGGCGTTCTCCTTGCAGGGCAGCCGTATTACTTCTTCGGCGCTGCCTACCCTACCGGCCGTCCTTACTTCGACGTGACTAATGTGACAGAACTCCCATCTGTAATCACCCTCTTTGGTCACCAGGGCTTTGACGCCTCATTGATGTATGCCGCTGTGGCGAACGGAGCGAAGTACGTATCTAGATTCCGAAGCGGCTCGGGACCGCCCATGTTAACCCCTATGTTCCAGAGGTCTGGTGATAATGGGAGCCGGTGCCGCTCAGCTTAGTCCCAGTGCGACTGAAGCTGCCGAAGATTTGTTCAACAAGGGAATCCCTACTGTTGCCGTTGCGCGGCCGCCCAGTGGCAGTGGTGTACCCAATATCTACCCAGGCCCAGTGTATGTCTCTCCATCCCGTAATTCGACTCTTTATATCGCGCTATATGTATTTCATTCTTGGCTGACCTTCGTATAGCTTCTACGCCAGCTTTGTCGGTGCTGAGCAAGCCCGAATCATGCTTCAGCTGGCGATTGGTGCTGGTTACAGCATTGATGAGATCCGGGATCTCTTTGAGAGTCCCCTAAGGAACGCCATATACGGCCCGACTGCGAATCAACATATCTACTATTCATCTTAGGCATTTTGGGTTTCTCTGAGTTAATAGGAAAAGCAGGGCGGCATAAGTGTTGCAGGCTAAGGGAAATGCTATGATGCATGCATTTATGAGACCCTGACATCACACACTGAAGCATATAGGGCTTGAAGGAGAAGATATTACCAGGTTGACCTCTAAGAGGTCCTAGATAGAAAGGGAGGGTAGTGAAGCCTCCTTAAATACAAATAAAAACAACTGTAACAGAGAGAAAGCTGTACCGGAGATGCTAAAAGCAATCTCCAGTAGTGGCTGCCCTAACTAAGCCAAGTCTCAGCTGACGGACCTAGCCTTCAGCTGGGTGTGACAGCGTTAGAGCACAGCATTAGAGCATAGCAATATCCTATCTAACGAAAGCGATTAATAATTGGCGATGATGGCCACAACCGCTCACTGGTGTTCTATTATGCCATTTACCATCCACTTTGTCAATTCTATTCATAACCCCTGGCTACAAGGCGCCACCGAGCCCGCATCTGGTCAAGGGGTACAGCGAAGCGACATATGCATGATCCCAATTACTGCATAGAATCGAATGCTGCATACTACGCGCCGGGGTCCTTTATCTTAAACCCATTTGAATTGAATTATTAAAATGCAAAACCTGCATGTTCCGCCTCAATCCAGCAACTTCCTCCGGCTCGGGGCCGAATGATGAGTTGGCATTTGGCCATATGCCTGCATCAGCGCCTGCAACACTTCAATTAATCCGGCATATTCCTTGCGGCATGCGATAAATCACATTGGTATTACGATGTATATGTTATTCTATCTCTCAGTGGATCCCTGCTGTATGACGAGTCACTCAACGGCCAAAGTTGCGCCGCCATTCGTTCGACCTACTCAGAGCAGACGGGGTGAACAGACCATCCGCCACCAAGTGATATCGGTTCCATTTAGCAAGAATTAAGGATCGCTTCCCCAGGTTTCTATCGGTAAAGCCATCCGAAGAGACCGTTAACGAGGGCATGGCGCAATACCCGAGTGGGTTATTTGGGCCTCCCGCCATATCGATCAAGGCTCCCTGATCTTTAGTAGGAGTGGTCTACCGAAATGAGACCAATAAAGTCATACCAGATACATGTCGAACGACTGTTTGCTCAGCCTTTCTTGATCTCCCTAAATTACTCCATGAACTTGTCCTGAAAATGGAAACTCAAGCTTGCACCAACATCCCACAGAAGGATCACCACATATCGCAAATGCCGTCCTTCGCCAACCGAAAAGACAGCCCCAAATTTTAGGAGTCCTGCAGCTTCGTGACCTCAACTGGCCCGGGCGAATAAGACCGTGACTCCAACTGCATCCAACCTATGGCAAAACCTATCAACTTGCATCGCGGGGCGGGCCTCTTATCGAAACGTTGCTGACGAGCAACGGACAGACGAATAGGGTTTTAAACTGGAGTATAAACCCCACAAACTTTCTATGCTATGCAGAGGGTGCAGCCTTTGGGCAACTGCATATCGATCCATGCGAGGACCAAAATCGCCGGAATTCGTACGATGCAGTTGAGCATGCAGTGGTCGCAGAGATGCTTAATATTGTCCAAACCCCTTATCTTGCATCCGAGAGCGCGTACGGCTTTATTATGCCCATCTTCTGCTTTGCTTCTTATTCTCCTTGCGCCTTTGAGGCGTCGTTCTTCACTAAGATCAAACCCACTTCCTAGGTACTGCCGTCAAATACATCGCCGCAAATGTATATCCTTTTGCCGCCGAGTCACTCTATACCCGGCACCCCCCCAGCCCCGGGTCGGGGGGCACGCGCGGGGCAGGATCTGGCCGAGCTCGCCAAAACTACGCGCGATTTCATCCTGTTCTTTATTCGTGACTCCGCACGCCTTTGGGATGCGTCCTCAACAGCATTAGAAGGCGCGCCTAGTCTACAGCCACGCTCCACCCCAAGAGAGAATAACGCCATGATCGGTGCTATAGTCGGGGTCCTACTTGCAGTCTTCCTAATCTCTAGTTGCACGTTTCTATACATGTACGGGCGTTCAGCCCGCTGTTGGCCGCGAAAGAAAAATCGCCGTCGTCGCAAGTCCAGCGGCTCAAAAAGTTCCAAAGCTTCGAAGGGTACCGACGTTGAGGGGCAACCCCCTGCTCCGGCTGGATAATGGATCGCTTGTAAGAGCAATCAAGCCTTACTTGAAGCCTCAACGACATGATACGGGAAACGAGTTTACGAACGAAGGAATGGTGGCACGGCGCGCATGACGATTATGATTAATGGAAGGGCCGGCACAGTTGCCACTGATGGAATCAGCATCAGTTTTCATTAGGTCATGAGGGCAGCGAGGCGTTTGGCGTTTTAATTCAAGCATACTTGTTGGTTGTATAATACTAAGGGGGCTCAAGCAGATGCTACCAATGGAGATGGAGTTGGAAACTGGTTTGGGCGCGAACATCTGTACATCTTTTCAAGAGATTGATCTCATGTATTCGATGCAATTACACGTTTGTCTGATCCGGCGGCTATACCACATGTTCTCGCTTGTGAATCTTGGCCGACAGTAAGTGTTCATCGACTGATTAGATAGGCCGATAGTTCCATCACTGACGGTCTGTCCACCGGGGGCCTACATGACCAATCCGCAAGGACCGCCATTGGTGCCCAATCTTCTTGAAGAATGGAACGGGGAGGGGCCATACGACCATACGCATGTTCGCAGCCGTACTACTAGCCATCCTCAGCCACGATGCCAGCTCAAGCCCTCCATCCACGGGTGCCATAGTATTGGGTCTTGTGCAACCACGTCTTCTAGGTCGCTTGGCCGAATTCGATCCTTCGAGCCACCGCATCTTATTCCTAATTACGGTACCCCATCTGCTCCTTTCCAGGACTCACCTGCGACGTTACAATCGGTGTATTAACTATTAATATCTTACTTGACAGGAGCTAAGCCGTTCGGATTAAAGAGTCGCGAATAGGAGATAGAGTTCTCATGTCGCTTCTTGCTATATCAACCTTCTTTACCACCTGCAACCACCCCTTTTCGTAATCATGCATAAGCCGGTCGTGCCAGCGAACGCCGGAAATACGACTTGCCATATCGAATGTGTGTGACAATCGATCTCGGTTATGCCTTTCGAGGTGAATAGTGCCTTGAATCTTCAAGGCGTTCATGCGGAGTAAGCGAGAATAAGCTTAACCACTACCGACCGCAGGACGTCTATTTCCAATGTACACCCTAGACGTGTGACAATGGGCGCGCGTCCTTGTGCCGTACGCGAACTCGAATAGCTTGTTGTGAGCTCTGAACAGTTGACGGCGGCCCTCGTGCAAAAGAGAAAGTCACCCAGGCCCCTCGGTAAGGCCATGACAGTCACAGGATGATCAGGTTCAGCCGCCTTGAATCCAGAAAATGACCAGTTATACTGGAAGCAGAGAATCTTCACCGGCACCGCATAGTCTAATAACCCCTAACGCCATCTACGTCCTATAATGTAAGAGGGTGGAATCTGGATAGGATGTTAGGTATAGGGGTCGTTTAACGTTGAACTAGCGGACGGGGAATACCCTATCCCTAGGAAATAACTTGGAAGATCGTTGTAGTCTCAAATCAACTTGATTATTTATATATTAGTGCTCACGTCCTACGGACGGACTGGTGTCATCAGCATAAATCAATGCCAAAAACATGCTGAGATATGATGCCGTTGCTAACTTCATGCAGGTATCATGACTTATAGGAGAAGGTATCGCGTAAGATTCCAATTGTAGCCCAAACTCCACCAGTGCATCAAATACAAAACCGCCTTTTCCCCCACGATTGGTGTACATTGGTCATACGACTACTTTATAGACGCAACCGCTTCCCAGCGAATAGCAAAATGTACGCAAGAATGCGGTAGGCCGTCCCGATAGCCAAGAGCACGAGCACGTTCGACCAGACGCCGTCGAGGCTGAAGCCGGTGGCCTGCGACGCCACCTCGACGTTGTAGAGGTATTTGAAGGGGGAGACCATGCGGCCGAAGTAGAGCTCGGCGAGCCAGACGCCGGGGCTGGCGCGCCAGAGCCACTCCATCCCCCAGGAGCGGACGTCGCGCAGGGTGGGCGCTGCGCCGGACAGGATGCCGGCGATGAGGGCGACCATGGTGCTCAGGAGGGGCGCGTCCTCGCGGCGCACCACCATGCTGACGCAGGACGCGAGCCCGTACACGCAGTAGAAGTACAGCAGGTTGGCGATGAAGGCGAGGGCCCAGTCGATGATGGGTACGGCGAGCACGAGCAGCAGCGTCGTGAAGTGCAGGCACACGATGGTCATGCGCGGCGCCACCGAGAGCGTCTTGGCCACGAAGTACGCGAGCCGCGAGTGGCCCGCCTCGGCCTCACGCCGGTGCAGCAGCATCTCCTCGGAGAACACTTTGACGCCCGGCGCCGCCGACACGAGCCCAATGGCGATGGCGACGAGCAGCGCGAGCTGTGGCACCGACAGCAGGTCCGTGGCGATGGAGAGCACGTCGAACGGCGGGTTGTACAGCCCGACGAAGTAGATGCCCTTTTTGGCGTTCATGGCGAGCCCCAGCAGGGAGCCGGCGACCGACGCGAGGCCCAGCTCGAACCAGAAGGCCGACTTCATGCGCCACTGCTGCACCATTGCGCGGCGGAGACAGAGCCAGACCTGTTTGAAAAGTGGCGCACCTCGCCTCCTGAGCAGGTGCCGGATCGGACGCGTGGACTGTCTGTTGCTCAGCATCTCGCCCACGTTGAGTGCGGAGGAGTTCGAAGAAGCGACCGAGGCGTGCCTGCTTTTGATGTTGGCATTCTGGCGAGAGGTGGCCCAGTGCCGGATCAGGGCGTCCTTGGAGATGTCACCGCTCTTCTTGTAGAGGCGGCCGTTGCCGGTGATTATGTCGGTAACGATGTCGCCAAAGTTGCCATAGTCGGGGAAATCGAAGCCCATCTCCTGGAAGTAATACCTCACCTCCGCCTCAGGACCCTCGTAGATAATCTGTCCGTTGGCAAGGAGGATGAGGTCGTCCAGCATCTCGAAAATCTCCATCCGAGGCTGGTGGATGATGACAATGACGGAGATGCCCAGACGCGCGAGCGCTTTCAAAGTCCCCATTATGGATGACGCCGCCGTCGCATCCAGACCGCTCGTGGGCTCGTCGAGGAATATGGCCATGGGTGCCGCGCCGAGTTCCATTCCAATGCTTACACGCTTCCGCTGCCCACCGCTTATAACAGGTTTTCCGGCACTGCCAACCATAGAATCGCGAACGTGAGACAGTTCCAAGCAGTCAATGACCGAGTCGACGTGGGCCTTGATTTCGGAGTCCTTCCAGGAACGGGGCAAGCGTATCCTCGCCGCATGAAGGATGTTCTCGTAGACGGTCAGCTCGGGGGACACGACATCGTCTTGCGGCACATAACCGATGAGCTTCTTGTAGCGCTTAATCTTCCCCGGGATGTTGTTAATCGAAACATGGCCGCCGGTGTTGATGGTCTTCCCCATCAGAACGTTCACGAAAGTGGATTTACCAGCACCTGAGCCACCCATGACCGCGGTCAGGGACCCGGCCTCGATGGATCCGGTCACATTCTGGAGAATAGGCTTCGTGCTTCCTTTCGGGTGGAAGCTGAGATCAGAATACTGGAAGGACATCCCAAAGTCCGCCGTAGCCGTTGCTTTCCTCATCGACTCCACAAAGGCCTGTAGCTGGGGAGTAAGTCCAGCTTCGAAGTCCTGGCCTGGTGCCATGCCCGGAACCTCAAGTGCAGCTTGGAAACCGGCCCATTGGTCTTGTCCCCGCATGTGCATTGGGGCCACGGGGTCCATCTCATGGTCTACATCCGAAAGTTGTTTATAATTCGTGTTCCTCCGCGAAAGCATACCTGGCATTTTATACGCGTCTAGTGGAGCATGGTGTATCCTTGAGCTCTTTCGGAGTCGTCCTCGCAGTATGAGTAGGAGGGTCCCGACAATTAGTAGAATATCAACCAGAATGAGGATCGCGAATGGGATGTAATATCTCTGGTACTGTGACCCTTCCGGGCAACTGCTTCCGAAGTTACATGGCGTCGGGGTTGCGGCTCCAGGTTGACAATACGAGCCCTGAGGACATGGTAACATCTCTTTGCCCCCTTTATCGGGCGGGCAGTAGTACCCTTGCTGACACACGACAGGCTCAAACCTGTATATTGCCGTCAGTATTTGTACAGGAGCGTGGGATGAGCATTTCTAGCAATGTGTCGTAGGGGAATAGGGTGAAATGGCAGACTTAATGTAGTAGCTTTGAGCATTGGCCTAGAAAAGGGGCACATGGGAGTCGAGAATCACTTACGGTCCCATCCCGATGTTCTTGCCCTGGAAAGTGCAGATCATTCCTGATAGACGACTCATTTGGCATATCGTCAGAGGCGGGCAGAACTGCGGCAGGGAATTTACAGTATTGTTAGTACCTGTTTTTGTTTAGTATATCGAATCCCATAGCGCTTAATCCTGGAGAACATACATAGGAAACCTTCAGCGCAACCATCCGCCATCCAGGACTCCACATTCTGGATCTGGATAGGCACTGCACCCTCTCTCCAGCAGGGAGCAGCGTATGTAGGCGTCTCATTTCGGGCAATCTGTTGAGCCGCGCCATAGAAAGATGTCGAGAAGGTCGTATGGTTGATACCAGTACAGGCCCTGTCCCAGACATTAAGCCTCTCAAGATTCGCGGGTTGCAATGACCCGTCGTCGCGATCGAAGGTAAGTGGTGTCGTAGTGTCCGGCGGGTTAGAGGCATCGTATATAGGCAATTGGACGTCGGTGCCCCCATGAAGAGTGTTAAACCACTTCCCTCCCGTCGTCACGTAGACCCCGTTCGTCTGGTTCCCGATACACTGCCATTTCGCCGCATTGCTGTCTATTTCTGGAGTTTCCCGGAGAGCACACACGCAGGCTTGGGTATCAAGAAATGTAGGCCCTTGGGGTTGCGATTGTGGAAAGTAAGGATCCTGGGGCAGGCGTTGTTCGAACGGCTGCTGGTTATTAGCCATGATAACCAAAGGTCACCGTTCTTCCACTTTTGGCTTGTCCACGACACAAGACAGGCAGAACATGTTCGAGCTCGAGATGCCGTGGGACCAAGACTTAAAGGCTACGGAAACAACGCTGACCACCTGGACGTTAAGGTCAGCGTCAGAGGCTTAGAGATGGGTCCAAATTAATTACAAAGTCATCTTTTAGTGTGCTCGGCGTGATGGTCCCAGTCAAGTGGTCCCCTGTCCAGCTCAGACCACGAACCAGTTTATAACCCATCATGGTCGAGCAGCATACCCCAATTGGGCGGAAGTCTCCCCATTATTACACTGAGAATCAGAGATGCCTAGCGGATGGTGGGTCCGGAAAGCCGGTTCATCCGTAGGAAGCAGCTCGGTTGCTGAAGTAATTGGTGACTTGTGGGTATTCACAATAAACTTAAGTCGGGCGCAGCAGCCCAACACAGCCCTAACCGGTTCATTCAGCTCTTCCATCAGCCCCGGAAATCTAATACACCCGTCTGCCGATCTATGGAGTTAGTCAAGACTCGAGGCGGAGAGACAAAGACGATTGTCACGTCTCTATTTGGTCCTACCGTAGGACCCTCATTTGCTCTGCATGCTTTAGGAAGGCCCAACAGCACCATCGCTGTCACTTTCACCGCTCGTCGGCTCGATGAACAGAATATGGACCTTACGTTTTCCTTCGCAGCGTGTAGAGTCTATTTCACTGGACGGGGCTGGATCGGCAGCGAGCTCACCGTCCACTATTCAAAACAATAACAGCGTATGCTTCGGTTAGTTCCGCGGACGCTGCTATAATTAGGTCATTGCACGATAGGTGGACATACTATGTCTTGAGCCTCAGACAATCGAACCCCTGGTCGCTTATTGAAGTTTGAGCATAGAAGGATGGGCTAAGCCACAAAAATGACCCGATCGGTGAACAACAACCAATTACACGAAAAACTACATAGGTATGGACAGGGCATGAAAGTGCGTCTGCGCCTCTCGCATAATCCTGAACTAACAAATTCCCCACTGCCACTTAGTCTAATGAATTTACTATTCTGACACTGACCTATTCTCGTTCCCCCTCCAAGCAGATCTGCCCTTCAAGCCACAGGCGACACAAACCTCCTCCTGTAAGGCAACGCTGTTTCGTGCCCACCACGGAAGCAAAAGCCAACAGCTGGTGCCTCAGGAGTCCCAGCCGCCGGCCCGGCATCCACCACAGCCCAATCGGGTTCCGGGTCGACGTGTTCGTAGATCCAATTGTCGGGACCCAACTCCGAGCCTGTGGGGGAAACCGCACCCGCACATCCAGGCGCCAGGTAAGAAGCGGCGTAGCGCCGATGTCCCGGGGGGCTGGGGCACGGGGCAAAGGGGACCTGGACCTGCGCCGGCGTTGGCGGCTGCGCCCGCGCGAACCGGGTGGACGAGGCCAATCCGGCCGTCGTCCACTGCGGCTGGGCTTCTTCGTGCTGCAGGGAGCGCAGGCGGTCGAGGTCCTGCTCGATGCTCATCTCGAGTCCGCTGACCACGGCCTCCACGGCATCCGCGACCATGACGGCGGGGCCGTACCGCGCGACGGCGCGCAGGTCCCGGAGCTGGCGGTGCGTCTCGGCGAGGTCCACCTCGAGCATGGCGACGGTCAGGGCGCGGCGGCGCAGCAGCGACTCCGGCGTCGATGGCGGCGCCGCGCCACCACCGCCCGGGGATGGCTTTGAGCAGCCGGCCGAGCGCACGCGCGTGTAGTCGGGTATGTCGAACGGTAGGTTATCGGGCTGCTGTGGGTTGCTGGGGCTAGCCTGCTCCGTCGGTGGTGTTAGGGGACTCTGATACATTGGGTAGGGCTCCGTAGTAGCCAAGCGACTTCGCGAGGCCGTACCTGCGATGGACGATGCCCTACCGATAGTGGCGGAGCGCCCGTCGAAGAGCACTGGGGTGATTCTGTCTATGAGGACGCCCAGCTGGTTCGAGATCGTGTCGAGTCTATGCACAATGAGCCCCTGCAGCTCGAGCTGCTGCTGGGCGGTGCCGTTACATGCGACGCCTCGGTTGCTGCGGCGGCGGCGGCGGGCTCTTCGTTGCTGCCGGGAAGGTCGCTCATGCTGCTCTGCTGGGCCCGCTGGAGGCGACGACAAGAATTCGGACACGTTGGAGTAGTTTGGTGAAGACATCTCTGGTTCCCTAACTATGCATAGTAAAGTAGCATTAGAGGTTGATAGTTTAGGCTTTGAGGGAAGAACTTCACAAAACTTTTGACCCTGATGGGTGAGGCCTTTTATATTTATGCATCGTGAGTCAAGTGGCCTGGGAAATACTCTGTTTGACTGACTTCCAACCAACCTGGTCACAATACCAGACAGTCACCGCTAGTTACACAAGACTCACATCTACTCCTAGCCTCCATCGACTATTAATCAGCATCTTGATTAGAGATGAGGCTACGCAGCTACAGTCATTGGATGGAAACAGTGCCGTGATTCTTACTTTCGAGGGACATACCACATTCAAGCATTACGGCTCGGGGAACTATCCCCAATCATCAGGTCGCATGTAATGAAAGCGAGCTATTAGATATATCATATACAATGCTTTACGTGTGAGCAACTAGCTGAAACCTTTCCCTATCTCGCGCCTCTATACCCATGCACACAGCCACAGAGCGGGCATCTCCAGGCAGGCACCTCACACGGCGCCCCGCGCCGATAGCGCAGATGACGAACCACTAGACAGCCCATGACATGGCAGAAGACGGGCAGCCCATCGGCCCCATCTGCCAGCCCCGCGGACCCGTCGACACCAGTACCGACGTCCCCGGCGCCGGGTTCTCGAGGCACTCCCCGGCCATGTTCTCCCGTGCGCGTGCGACTTCCCCAACCTCCGGTGCTATCCTCAGCTCCAGTTCCAGAGCCAGCGCCAAACACCCACCCCGGGACATCCATGCGCCGCGCTTGCGGCCCATCTCCACCACCTATCCCACGCCAACGGCGACCAGATCCAGGGTCATCAGGGGCAGCCCCCGCGTAGACGTTCGTCCTCGCCTGTCCCGTTCCGAACGTGTGCGCGTACGGCGCACTGCGGCGGTGTCCGAGGGACGGGGACGGCGAGTTGTTCGAAGGTGCGAGTGCCGGTGCCGGGGCTGGCTGTGAGTGTGGGGGTGACGGTGGGCGGCGATGGGCGCTCCGGGGCTTCGCCTGGCTGACTGGATTCGGAGAGGGATGAAGAGGTGCTGGTGCTGGTGGTGTTGATGCATGTGAGAGCATAGTGGAAGTGGGGGGTATCCGGTATTGCTGTTGTTGGGTGAGGAGGGAGGTACCACTAGGTGGGGACGGGATTGCGGGAACGCGAGCTGATGGGGGAAAAGCAGCGGATGAGAATGCAGGTCCTGGATCTTGAGACGGCCGAGATCGACCTGGTACCGGCGCAGGTGGTTTCGGTGGTGCATCTCTCGCTACAGACGGAGCCAGAGTCGGGTCTTCCGTATCCCGAGCCCGAGCCTGGGGTATCTGCGCAGTCGGGGGCGGCGGTGGCGGTGGCGGCCCGACGACGGTCCCGAACCGCGGCGCCTGCGATACCCGTCCGCTGATGGTTGCGTCGACAGGGGAGGCTCGGCGCTGAGGCGACGTGGGCGGGACGACGGTGCCCCATTGCGGAGTGGGCATGGCAAAGTTCGGCTGGTTTACGTGCGATCAGGGGTAGATAGTCTGGGTCATTCTACGGCGGCTAGCTTGACCAGGGCGTTGTGTTTCTTGTTCTCGGAATCGGTTAACGCTGTTGATCTGGCAGAAGTTGAGGTCTCTGGCCTCTGGACCGGGCTGCACCTCGAAGGGGAGGCCTAAACTCCATTTAAATGTTGTCTCGAGATAGACCAAGGCAGATCTAGTCAACGACAGTAACGCCAAGTTAATGTGCAGCAGAATGTATGGAATCAGCGCATAGCATTCCTGTTCATGTGCCTTTTGAGGTTACGCCAGAGGGGTGCTGCTAGTCATCTCTATCCCCGTATCCCTTGATATTTATACATCACAAGCTTCGTTGTCACCCACTCCAGTTTGATGAACCACCATGGCAAGCGCTGTAAAACCCCATAATGCGCCCGTTAAATGTCGTCTAGCTTAGTAGTTCCTTGATGTCTTCTATACGCTGAAGTCTCTTTTCTTCATCATTCATCATTCCAAGAGAGGTGGCGCTACACATGGGTTAGTGCTGATGGTTGGTAGAGTGTCAATGATTCACTCACATAAACTTCTTCCTGTCCTGGACCTTCAACATCCTCTCCTCGACACTGTCCTTCGTGATGAAGCGATACACTTTCACTTCATCCTCCTGGCCCATACGGTGAACACGATCAATAGCCTGCGCCTCCACAGCAAAGCTCCACCACGGGTCCATCATATACACTCGCTTTGCCTGCGTGAGATTCAGACCCACGCCGCCGGCTCGCAAGCTAATCAGCAGGATTGTGAACTTGTCGGACTCCCTAAACTCGTTTAAGACGGCAGCTCGGGCTTTCTGAGTTAATGTCCCGTCCAGGCGAAGGCACTTCATGTTGGCCTTGGCTAGCGTGGGCTGGATTAGAGACATAAAAGATGTGAACTGGCTGAACACGACAGACTTTATCTGCGGATGTTCCCGACGGAGGTCACGTAGATGCTTAATCAGTGTGACGACTTTTGAAGAAGATTCGTTCACACCAAGACGTTGGAGGCTAATCTTGGGTGTGTCGTGCATGGCGGCATCTGGATCATCGTCATGCCGGACCACTTGGAATAGGTCGCGTGAGTTGATGTACTCGCGACAGTTGAAGCACCTGGGGACCTCTTGACGGTCCGTACTGTGCTTTATGTAATCCAGCAGGCACTTCTTGCAAGCAGAGTGCCAGCAACCAGTAACTGTTTGGTCAATCATAGGCTCCTCGGCACAAATAGGGCATTCATCGGCAGCCTCGTCGCGTATCTGCTGGAGAACATGAGCTCCGAAAGCGTTGGCATCTTTCTTGTCATCGGTCGTGGCTGTAAACCGTTCGATGAGCGATTGAAGATCCATGTCGTCGGCCAAGCCCGCCGCTGCATCTGCCTCGGCACCAGCCATTTCTTCATCAGCCACTATATCTTGGTTTCGCACAAGAGTGGGATGACAGCATGACTGCCGTAAACGTAGAATCTGAGCGAAGATAGTCGTGTAGGCTTTCATGACGGTACCTTTCTCGACGCTCGCTGAGAATGTTCTCTTTGCCCTTGTAAAGATATGTTCATAGACATCACGCTCTGGCTTAGAGAGCTCAACTTCAACGATCTCTATCGATTTCGGGGGCAAGGGAACCAGCAGCTGGCCATCAGGTGTCCTCATCTCCTTTGTTCTTCTCATCACGAGAGGTTCTAATACAGTCTGGACGACGTCGAGGGCCCGCATGAAATTCTTCGACTCGAAGGGCACGGTAATAAACGTTCTCCAGAAGGAGAAGTTGTTCCAAGGCTCCACCCTCAAAAACCTGACCAAGCTGAACAGGTCTTCCAAGCGGTTCACGATCGGCGTGCCTGTCAATACCCAACGGTGTTCGGCTGATAGTTCGTAACATGCTTTCGCTGTCTTGGACTGCCTATTCTTGATTGTATGGGCTTCGTCGAGAATGATGCGAAAGAAATTTAAGGAGAATAGGCCACGATCTTTGATGCCACTCTTCGCAATCTGGCTAAATTCCGAAAGCACTACCCCATAGCTCGTTATGACGAGATCGGGCGCTGAAGCCATGTTGGCTTCACGGCACAATGCCTGTAGATCACCAATCTTGTCACTGCCATAGTACACCATCGACTTCAAGGTGCCTTCCTTGGAGGCGTTCTCGGCCTCGCTCTGCCATTGGGCGAGGAGTGACATTGGAGCAACGACAAGGGTTGTCTTCGGTGCAGCAAGGACACTGGCTGAATTGCTTCCCGGCATCCTCGGAAGATTATTGACAGAATCAACGGGCTTCGTGCGTCCAAGTACGGCTTCGGACTTGTGCGAATGAATCAGACTGAGCATTTGAATCGTCTTCCCTAGACCCATTTCGTCTGCTAGGATTCCACCGAGGCAATGCTGTTCCTGAACGGGGAAGTCTAACGACATCTCACCTGAATAGGGGTTGACATAGAATTTTGACTGCCCCTCAACCTGGACCACATCCTTGTCATCGGCGTCCTTGGTCGGCCAAGAATACTCTTCCCAGAGAGGGTGCATCGAAGATTCGCGGACTTCGTTCTTTAAATCCTTTTCCTTGCGTAACATCCAATAGAGCGACTGTTTCTGGTAAGGACGGAGCGTCATGGCAAAAGTGTCTGGGGGCTCGGCTTCCGGTGTGCTAAAGTCGAACGATTGGGCTTTCTGGTAGAGGGTATCGAGTTGGTCTTGCTCTAGTTCCTGGCCCTCTTCGGCGTCTTCGGATGGTGGAGAAGATCCTGGGGCGTCACTGTAGCCGTGTTAAATGGTATTCACGATGGGAAGCACAAGTCAACATACCGGTCATTGGACTTGGATGTACCTTGGTCTTGCTTGTCAGCCGTTTCGGCAGCGTGAAGAAGATCTTGGCGATTGTGCTTCCCGGCCGCATCGCTAGTCCTCGTCGGCAACAGGTTTATCTCCTGAAACAATCTCACAAGCGCCACCTGACGCAGCCGTAAGTCCCGTTCTTCAGCCGTCTCTTTCTCTTCGTAGACACCAGTAGACCGGTTTTCGGACAAATGAAAGCCGGAACTCAAAAAAGCATGCCTCAACAAGTAACACTTCAACTGTAGGAAGATTGTGTCATTGGTCCGGAGCCTCTCGGGGGCATACACACATGTACCCTCGAATTTGCAGACTTTTTGGTCAATCAGCGAAGACACCCAGTTGGCAGTATCTTTTGCCAATCTGCCTATCTCGTTGCCTTTCGCGTCTGTGAATCGGACTATGACATCAACTCGTTTAGAGACGGCCAAGGGCACTCGTTGTGGAGCGAGTGATCTGCCATTGGACGGTTGTATCTTTTGGCGTTCTATTCTAACAGTGTCCCCATGCTTCAGCAGGTTCGTTCCGCTTCGTGTAGCCCAGCCTTCCACGCCGAATGCACCGATGTACCGGCTCTCAGGCATAGATCGAGTGATTGGAGGCTTCGGCGGAGGATCCGGTTCTTTGGAGTGGTCGGCTGAGACAGGAGGCATGCGAGAGGGTAAAGCGTTGGAGATGTTGAAAGCTGGCCTAGGTTTCCGGAACCTCATCCATGTACCATCGAAGTACATGTTCACGGCTTGTTCGAGATTGTTGCCGCAGTTGGCGCGTATAATGTCCAGTACTTCGGGTTTGACTTTATCCCCCAATAAGCTCTCAAATGTGTTCTCATCGAAGGTGGGGGATTCCGATGTATTAACGGGTGTGCTCGCAGGTGATGATGTCGCTGGATGGCCATTCAGCGGAACTCCACGATTGGATGCATCATCCACTGCTGTCTCTCGGAGGGGAGACCTCGGCGGTCCGGTGTTCGAGTCTGCAACAGCATCGTGGGTGCGACTATCTTCTTCGGGTTCGGCAAAGAACCTTCGTTTCTTTGTGGGAGGCTCGCCCAAGTCCCGTATGCTCATGATGGCTCCGACAGTGATGTACAATTCTGATTACCGACATAAACGTGGGACTTCGACGACAAAAGGAGCGAAAAGTCAAGCAATCTTGGAGTTTAGTAATTTAGGGTGGGATAAGGACGACGCGTTTAGTTGGAGTGAACGCGTTAAGACGGCGCGAAAATCATGTGATTAGGCACTAACGTAGAATCGCACTTTCTTCAAGTGGGTCGCCGAGGAGGTTGTGGGCCCCTGAATTGAATTTTTAGCGTCTTTGATGATTTACGGTGATATCATCCCACATGTACTTCGTACTTTGTACCTTCTGGAATGCTGCAATGGGAATTGACGGAACCTGCGAGCCGAGCATTCCGCCACTTCAACGTCCTGCCCTGCATCTTTCTTTAATTGGCTTTAGAATGTACTCATAAATCAGTCTTTGCAAGTCTTTGTTCCATGTATCGGCGGGCGTTTTGCGTGCGCGCCGGCCTCCAAAGGTCAAAGATAACCCCGTTACAACATTTGCGCCGGGGTTACATCACCGAAGCTGATACTGCAAAAGCCAAACAGTATTGCGTCGAACAGCTCAGGTAGGTGCACTATCACTAATACAATCCAATTAGAAGAAGCTACAAAAAGAATTCCAAGAGCTGACAGGAATAGGAATTCAGACTATGACTCCTACTTGATTCGCAACTTCATCCCGAGATCCCGCCAGGATGCCTATGATGCATTCCGAGCCTTCAACCTCGAACTCGTGCGACTTCCCGAGCTCGTCTCCAACCCGACCATTGGGCAATTGCGCATGCAGTTCTGGCGAGATGCCGTCAACAACACCTTTGCGGGTAAACCACCCAAAGAGCCCATCATGATACTCCTACACAAGGTTCTGCGGGAACTGAAGGAAACAGATCCATACAGCAGCCAAAGCTCAATCAGGTTTTGGCTGCAGCGACTGATCAATACGAGGGAGAAGTACATGGATAACCGACCATTTATCAGCTTAACTGCGCTAGAAGAGTATGCTGAAAATACATATTCAACTCTAATGTACTCGACACTGGCAGCCCTCCCGGTCCGCTCTATGCACATGGATCATCTAGCGAGCCACATTGGGAAGGCTTGCGGCATCGTAGCTGTCCTTAGAGGCGTGCCGGTATTGGCTGCTCCTTCGCCGCCGGTCAAATCACCAAGCGGTGCCGAGGCAGCCAGCGGCAGAAGCCCAGTCCTGCTCCTGCCTCTAGATGTCATGGCCGAGGTAGGACTCAGAGAGGAGGATGTATATCGGGAGGGTCCTAGAGCCGAGGGTTTCCAAGACGCAGTCTTCAAAGTGGCTACTCGAGCTCATGATCACCTCATCACGGCCAGGGAGATGCTGAAGAACATCCGCACTGGCCAGAATCCGGGTCATGAGTATGAGCACGGAGGCGAGGCAGAACACCAGCATCCGGAGACGACCGGAGATGATGACACCGCTAGAGATGTGCGCCGGGGATTTGGTGTATTACTAGAGGCCGTTCCGGCGCAAGACTATCTGTCGAGGCTGGAGGCTAAGAATTTTGACCCATTCGCTGTGAGGAGCAGCTGGAAGCTCCCTTGGAGTATCTGGAGAGCATTGAAGGCGCAACAAATATGACAGATTCAACTCCACCGTGATTTTGTTCGCAAACGGTATTCCGCTTCCCGAGGTCCAGTTACGTCGTGTGCTATACAGTTGGTGAAAATACTCCTGTGTACCTATGATCATCACTGGAAGACTAGCGACAATGAATAAAGACCCAGTCAGAAAATATTCCTCTTCAGTCGTACCAGATAACGTTCGCGCAACACCTACCATCAGGAATATCTATCCTCGCCACGGCCGCCGCCCCGACCCCGTCCATAACCCCGTCCATCTTCGTCGTCATCTTCCAGATCTGCACGTACCCGGCCCCGAAGTCTGTCATGGTGACGAACTCGTCGGACCACGGCGCCGGCGAAACGCTGTTGGCGATGCCGTCCCCGGTGGTCGTCGGCACCATGAACAGCGGCCCCTTTCTCCAAGGTCCCGCTCCTGATCCCGGTCGTCCCGCCGACACGACGGCGCCGTTCGTGTCCAGCTCGAACATGGACAGGTAGCCGACGTCGGAGGCCTCATGGGCCCGGGCCGAGGCCCAGAGGTACCGCCCGCTCGGCGAGAGGGCGACCTCGGCTGCCCAGGACGAGGTGCGGTTTAGACCTGCGTTACGGCATGGGTGCGAAGGTTAGTACTTGGCCTGGGAATTTGAGCTGGATATTGTGTGTGGATGTGCAAGTTAATCTGGTATGTGAATTACGCAAGGCAACGAAACAAGTGACAGCTCACTTTCCCGAGATAACAGCAACACGGACACCTCCCCCCGCGGCTGCCGCGTCTCCCCGTCCAGCTCGTACGTGATAAGCTCGTTCGCCGTCTCCATGATCACGTGCAGATACCTGCCTGCCGGGTGCGCCACGAGGTGTCGCAGCCCGGACCCGTCGCCCGCGCGAAACCGCCCCACCTCCTCTATCCCACCACCACCGCCGCCGCCGCCGTCAATAGCAGCAGCACCCACAATCGGTGCGTCCAGACCGAATTCCCTTCAAGTCCGCCGGGTACAGTGTTGTGCCGTTGTCGCCGAACGCCAGGCCGTGAATCCCGGAGGACGCGTTGTAGTCCCACGCGTACCGGGGCCCGCCGCCGAGGTCATCGTCGCGCGCCGATGCCGGGAACGCGGCCCCGCACGCCGGGGGGCCCGGCCACGACGCGCTGCCCGTCAAGCGTAGTTGTAGTGTGCTAGAGTTGTCGGAATCGGTAGTTAGTTTGTATAGCGCTATCATCGAGCTGTTATGCGAAGCCCCGTAGATGATTTCTTTCGTCCGCCCCCAATTCTAAATACTAGCGCAGGTATGCGTGCAGGTTTCTCCCACCCCGAAGGTGATCCATGCATGCGAGCTGTGCGTGTTGTTGTTGCTGACGATCCGGAGGTCGAAGCTCTCATCGTCGAATCCAAGGCCATAGAGGGAGGCTTGGACGACTAGGTTGCCAACTATGAGGTGGTGGACTCGCGCATAGGTCACGGCGAGAAAACATGATAGGTAACTACGGTCAAGCATTTTGCTGCTAATGTCAGGGTATTCCTCCGTTATGACACCTATACCGGTCCTTGCGTTTATCAGGTTCCCCAGGGAATGCCTCGCCTACAGTTAGCCCTTGGTGACCGGAAGTCACCAGTGAGCCTCCAAGCCAATTGGAAGAGTATATAGGCATTCAGCTTATGGTATAAACACGGGAGCTCAGACTTTCCCCTATGTCTAGGTCCTTTTATGGTGAACCAATAAGCTGGAGAATAGTGGGGGGATAGCGAAAATACGCTGAAATAATCATGCATTAGGCTACCAATCCTCTCTGCAGATAATGCGATGTTACGAATCATTTGATTTCTGCCGGTAGTTTTCAAGAGGCCATACGTTTTCAATACAGTAGTCCTAGCAGCTGCAGTTGAGCGATGGTATATTTGCCAATGAATCTCGGCTAAAGGGGTTAATACTGTACTATGCACGAATGGCGTTCCACTCGCAACCCAATGTCGTATCGCCCGATACAAACATTGGAGCTGCCATGACCATTTTCAAATATCATTTATATCGTAATGAATACCTATCGTAGTTTTAGTTGGAGCTAAAATTGGCGTTTGGAGTCAGAGGCTTGTCGATATCAGGGCAAGTTGTGCCCCCCTCCCCTCTACAACCCAGTACCCCCCTGGCGGGCGTTTGTACCTGCATATATATGGGGCGTCGCCGCCAAGTAAATGAGAAGGCGCAGGTATTAATGGTGAATTTATTTACTACCTATGATGTGAACTATCTGCTAGACAGTCTTCTTCTCTTTCACTCTGTACTACTATGCCTCCTCGCAGTTGATCAGCTGGAGTTATATTCTGCATTGAGATGTGTATTACATTTGGCGGTGCGAAAAAAATAAGATAAAGGACAAACCCTTCAAGATTTCAACTTCGATACACACCCTAAACATGTACACCCTTGCCAGTGACCTTTTCAACGCTTATGTAATCGTCTCAACCTGAACTTGCGGTCTTGCCCTTCCTTCCTGATACATTTTCTCTCCTATCCGGAGCAGAGTCGACAAGATATAGCACCGCGTTGAGCACCTGTACCACTGGCGTCTCGTTGATTAGCTCCACCGCAGTCTCTGCCAAGTGACATATTTCTCTGCACGTCGATATCCACAAAGAAATACTTGCATCCCTATTCGGCTCTCGAGTTGGCATTCACTTAAATGGTTTCTCGTCCGAAATAAACGGCCGAGCCAGGAGGTTGTGGCTCGAATACCTGCGCCCAGTCTCCGAAGGTCCGGGCTTCGTCGCATCCATCTAGGACGTGGGCGGCAACGACTTCAAGGTCAGACATCGAACCTAGTAGGATTGTAAACATGGATTAGTCTTGCCGTTGAAAAACCACCACAGCAGCCAAGCGGCGATTTTTCTTTAGGTCATTGGAGGGCCGCTATGAACTCCTTTGGAGCCAAAGTCCAAGTCCTGAAGTATAGAGCTGTCTCTCGCTTCGCTCCCATCGTTCCATACAGCTTATACCCGCTATCGAACCAGGCCCCTTTTCGAGCTACATAACGTGTTCTAAATAGAGAGGTAGGGGAGCTGGGATAACGCCTGATTTGTGGACATGGATTGTCGTAAAGTTTCCGCGGTCTGCTGCACTGCTCAGGTGAGTATCTTCCCGCTATATGCCCGAACATATTTGTCGTATAAACCTACTTGGTTGAACTTGCTGAAGCCCGTCGCTCTCTTCATGTATATACCTGCAAAAGCCATCTGGCCGGTACGACTGTGGACAATCTCAAGTAGTACTAACCAAGTCATTTTTAACGGTATAGATCCGCTAACATGATCTCAAATCCCGTTTGGTGTTGAGAAACGGGCGTTGCGGCTCCGATTGGTAGTAATCAAAGAATTGCCCGGATTCTTTGAACATCTGAGGTGGTCTCTGCAAGCAAGCCTGAAGCTGCCTTTGATCCTGCGCTATCGTCTCTCCATGCGAATATAGACTCGTCTCGCTACTCCCTTGTGATCTCCCCCTGCAGACGGATGAAGGCCCTGGTGCCTTCGCCATAAATTTTTGGCATGTGGACGCGAAGAGGCGCACCATGGAATAAGCGCGGTCTTCGATCCTGGTTGTCTCTGTCTTTGCCGCCCAAGGCATCCGTTTCGCAATACTAATCGAATAGACGTCCCTTGAGTGAGACAGAACGTCTGGGCCTATTAGCTACGGGCAGGAAGACGGATGTTATTCATATGCTCTAATGAAGACTCGGGTGGGTTGATAAGAACTGTCAGACCCTCGGCCGCGACGGCAGTCGTTAGGGAATCGACCTGACCCCTGCTCATACTTGGGAGGCTGCTTACTCACACACTTGTCGGAATGAGTGTTCAGGATAGATTTCGGCGCAATAGGGGACTGAAATGATTACCTGGATAGAGTCGCATGATATTAGATATTATGCATTTGTCCCGGGCCATGGTCCTGCAATAAATAAGTACGGGATCAGGGGAGCTCTCGGCTCTGGGAAGGCGAAATGTATGCATGTACCCAGGAAATTCGTAGTTATCTTCACACACTCCTCGTATCGCTCTCTGTAGAGAGCTATTGGGTCGGAATGCGGTTACCAGTTGAATGTAGACGCCTTGTATGATAGACTTCAGCTAGTAGATATCTCCGCGGGCGGCACGGGTGAAACGTTTCTAGGGCGACGATGCCTAAGCTATTTTAGCTCGAGGGTCTCCAATGCTTCGAAAAAAGGGGGAAACACATCTTAAGGCATTGTGCGCTCGTCGAAGCAACTAATGCAAGACTCGAATTCTGCCGGGAAAACCAAACATGTTATGAAGTATCAAAGGGCCTGAAACATGTGTTGGATACGGTCTGCAATCGAGTTCAACTTGTTGCCTCGAGGGCCGCCCAGCACAAGTAAGCCGACTGCATGCAAGAATAGCAGCCCTAATCATGGAAACAAGGCCTGCTTTGGGCTACTAGGGCGGTCTCAGAGGTATCTGAACACTTGGTCCAACTTTGCCGTAATCACGGGCCTAATTCTACGTCGTTTCGAATAAAGTCCGTAGAGGCCAGCATAAGTAGATTTGATATGTTTCCCCGTTCATTCCAGAACCTAAGAGAATTTGAACAAGTTACTATATCAGCAGATGTGTCTAGCACTGAGAATACCTTCCGCAATATCCAAGTGTAGCGTTGCTTACGATCGACGGAATTCTGGTGTATACACACTCAGAACATGGAGTTAGAAATTTGCCTAGATGTTTGCAAGCCCAGGTCGAGCTAAGAAGTGCTCTATAGCGTACCGGCGGCATTCCATGCTAGCTTCCCATGATACATTGAGGACCACGGTTCGCAACCGTGAAAGAAAGCCTACGTTATAACTGACGGCCGCTCTTTCCTGTGATGCAACGGAGAGGCAAGATGTAAGGACTTCCGTATTGGATTTGGGGAGGTATATGACCACAGGCTTAGATATGTCGAAGTTGAGAAGTCCACCCAGACAAATGTACTGGTAACGATATGGGATCTGTCAGAGTAGAGATAAACAGCTCGAGGTGGCGCCGGGATGAGTAGGTTCCGGCTGCATCGAATTTGATGGGAACGAAACTATCACAGCAACACGACTCGTTCAAGAAGCCATTATTTCAGAGTAACGAAAGGAAACAGGTAGAGACGCAGGTGCCTAGCCACCGTAAGATAGTTGCGAAACGACCAGCGCCCTTCCCATCGGCGTTTCAGGTTGTTCCGGGCCAGAGAGGTACATACCTCTTCCCAGTGCGCAAGTTTTTTCTTCGCGCCACGGATTTCGGGCAGCAGAAGCCGACGGATGTCAGCTCAAAAAAGGTGAACTTCTTCTTTACCACGTCGACGAGCCCACAGCTAAGCTGGGCGAAAAGGAACAAAAATCCGCTCCGCGAAACCATCACTACGCAATGAACGGATGTACGAGAGAAAGGACGTCGTAGGTAAGTGGTTGTCTTTTTCTCTGCGCCAAGGTGCCGGTGAACATGGCGCCTGTCCGTTTTGGGCAGCCCAGCCACGCGGAGATGAGGGTCCGGCTCTGGACGCGGCCCGGAAGGTTGCTCGAGCGCTCTGATTGACGGGATTGGGATGGGATCGGCGTTGGGCAAATGCGGCAAAATTCGAACGTTGCGGGCGCGCCGCCCCATGACCTTTCGCCTTTCCCGTCCTGAGGTTCAACCAACGACGCGCGGGATGAGCGAGAAAAAGTGCGGAGAAGCCTGCTGCCAATACCACGCTTGTTGGAGAAAAAAAAAAGCTGGGGTACGTCGTTAGATTTGAGGGGCTCTCTTTCCTAATACGGTGTCTGAGGTCAACTGCACGTGGTTGGCCGCCGAAACTTCCGCCGCGATGTAGCTTGAAGTGAAGACTGAGCGACGACGCTGGAGCCTCTCGTCTGCTACTGTGGGAAACTCTTGATGCCGTATTATGTTCATGAGGCCGCAGATTACGAAGGAATTTGTTGGTTGATTATCCCGTATATGAGATACTGGGAGCCTTGGGTGTGTACCGCATCAAGTTCGCCAGGCCATGTGGAGGCGGGATAGGAGGGCAAGATTCCTGTCCGCGTCAAAGGAGACATCATGGCCACAAAGCACGCTTATCTGACATATAGGGCTTCGGGGGTATTATTAACGACAATAGACTCATATCCGCTTCACTGTTACGGAGGTCCTCATCGATTACTCGAAGGTGAGCCGCAAGAGCAAAATCCGAAGAGAATGCTGCCAGACTAGGGGTGTCAAGTATATTGTCCTGCGTCAACGGTGCTTAGTAACTTTGAATATAGGGTTACATTGCACGAACTTGTTTGGAAACCTTTTAGAGCCGCAGTAAAGGTCTCATGGGCAACGGGCCGTGTATCCTGAGCCGCTTGGTTCTGCGAAGGTGACTGTGGGGGACATTTCCGTAAGGGTCCTAAGGGACAGTCGTCCGCAACGGCGTGCAGATCTTGTGCGTACTGGGCAACGGAGACGGATTATGTGGATGTGCTCTCTATTTGATCCCGGTTGGCGTCAAACCATTCCCCATGGGTCCCCACGCTTGGATATTGCTTACCCGTCACAACTGAACTGTGTGGTGTGGCGCCTAAAGACCTTGGCCCCGGGCCCTGCGTCTTGTAGCACCGTCCCGGCGTCATCGCGGCTCGCCACCCAATATACGATCGTGACAAAGTTACCCTATTCGATAGTGTCTAGCGTCCTGGGCATTGGATCGAAGGGCCCGTGTATCCGATCTGGTATAATGTCATACTGCGGCTCCCTCCAAGGTAGGGCTTGGCCTGGGACAAATATCGATGGCTGCGAGGAAATAAATAGCTGTCGAAAATCACGACTTCTCTTGCCATCTCGACACTCCTCAGTCGCTCATCCCAGCACTTCTCAGACATCCAAGGTTTCCTGAGACAAACACTTGCCCACTATGCACTCTACCGTGGCGACGGTCCTCGCGACCATGCTGTCGCTTGGCGCAGCACAGAAAGTCGGAACTGAAGACCCCGAGACTCACCCCAAGCTGACCTGGTCCCGATGCACGGGCGCCGGCTCCTGCAGCCAAGTTCAGGGCTCAGTCGTCATCGACGCCAACTGGCGATGGGCTCACATCGTCGACGACTACACCAACTGCTACGAGGGCAACGCCTGGAACGAGTCCGCTTGCCCTGACGGAGAAACCTGCGTTGAGAACTGCGCCATCGAAGGCGCTGACTACTCCGCCACCTACGGTGTCACCACCTCCGGCAACGCCCTCACCATGAAGTTCCGCACAGACCACCAGTACGGCACCAACATCGGCTCTCGTCTCTACCTGATGGCCGAGAACGACGAGACCTACGAGATGTTCACGATGAACGGCAACGAGATCGCCTTCGATGTTGAGAACGGCGAGATCGGCTGCGGTCTTAATGGCGCCATCTACTTCGTGTCCATGGACGAGGATGGTGGCATGGCTCGCTACCCCTCCAACGAGGCCGGTGCGGCCTACGGCACTGGCTACTGCGACTCCCAGTGCGCCCGAGACCTGAAGTGGCTCGGTGGCGTTGTAAGTCCCAAATGAGCTTGAGGGAGTTCTTCAGTATTACTGTATTCTGACATCACTGTGCGATTCTAGGGTAACAGCGAGGGATGGGCTCCCTCCGACGAAGACGAGAACACTGGTATCGGCAGACTCGGTTCGTGCTGCGCCGAGATGGATCTGTGGGAGGCCAACCGAGAGTCGTTCGCTCTCACCCCTCACCCCTGCGAGACCAGCGAGTATTTCATCTGCGAGGCCGAGAATTGCGGTGGAACCTACTCCGACGATCGCTACGCCGGCCAGTGCGATCCCGACGGCTGTGACTTGAACCCCTTCCGCCACGGCAACACCGACTTCTACGGACCCGGCAAGACCGTCGACACTTCCAGAAAGTTCACCGTCGTCACCCAGTTCCACGGCTCCGGCGCCAACTTGGAGAGTATCAACCAGTACTTCATCCAGGACGGCAAGAGGATCGACGTCCCCGGCTCCCAATACGTCGAGGGCGGCAGCGTTATCGACCAGGAATTCTGCGAGGCCGCCAAGGACGCCTTCGGCGACAACAACCGATTCAACGAGCTCGGCGGTCTCGCCCAGATGGGTGATGCCACTGGCAACCCCATGGTCCTGGCCATATCCATCTGGGATGATGCCTACGCCAACATGCTCTGGCTCGATGGCGAGTACTACCCTCTTGACCGTGACCCATCGGAGCCCGGTGTTGCCCGTGGCATTTGCGCGGTCGATGGCAGCAGCGAGCCCGCCAACGTCCGTGAGGCTTTCAAGAACGCCAAGGTCACCTACTCGAACTTCAAGTTTGGTCCTATCGGCTCCACCTATGACCTATAGAGCACCCACACACATCATACCCACACGCGATGGCATTTGGTTGCAACCGTAGCTCCGACTCTGAAAATATTTCTTATCAGGCGAGGCAGGTCGCGTGGTAGTGGGAAAGTTCCCATTCACTGTTCATAGCTGTGTGAACGAAAAGGCCGAGATTGTACATAACATAACGATGAACATACAAGTACATGAATTCTTTCATAAAGCTCTTGGGCTACAATTATTTTGTAGGACCCGTCGGCGGGAAAGTGACCTTGACTTATTTTCACGTTGATAAGATCGTCTATGTCGAGAACGGAAGTTGGCTGGTCCATCCGTAGGTTGCAAGTGGTGGCACTTACATTTTTGCCTTCGTGCACGTAGAAGCTGCTGGGGAATCCCTGCTCAATTATACAAATGTAATAGTGGTTAATGAAGGCAGGCCAAAACGTCGTTGACGACTAGGCTATCTGTATGCTTCGCGCGAAAGGCTGCCCTGGCTGCGTCTGTTGCGGTGGGAATTGTGAGCAATTACTTACAGTCATCCACGCGGACATGGCCCGCGCTCAACCCTAGGGAAAGACTTTGACGGTTGGTTGTACGAGGCTAAATTCGAGTCCCATGAGTTATTTGCTCAGGACGCGGCCTTTGCGACAAGCTAGGGAGTGCCAGCACGCTGCCGATTTGTGCATTTCTATGGACAGGAAGGGTCCATTAGGCTTCACTTCCCTTAGGAATTGTCGATACGTGGGTGAAAAGCGGTAACACGGATTCCCTACGCGGTATCAGTAGCCGTTAGCACAAGCGGTTGACAGGTACCCACTCGCATGGCGACAACTCGTGCCACGGAGCACATCGATCGAGAAGCGGCCAGGCACGGTACCTTACATTGCGCTCTACCATGTTTACCGGAGTCCGGCGGTAACCTTCCAAGTTCTACCACGATGACTCGATTCATCGAAAAGACTTTCACGTTGCCCCACCATCTGACGACGCGGAATCATCCTTAGCACGATCGGGGTGGAGACACCGGCAATCTGCGGTATTCAAACGTGCTCGGGAAGCTGCTTCTAGAAATCGAAAAAGAAAAGGGGAGTGAAGAAAATTTTTAAACCGAGAAAAACTTTTCCATTTTCCTCTTCTACCCTGGTCAACTCATGCAATTACGTAAGTACTCGGTTGAGATACTGATGGCCTATGCCACATGCCTAATGTAGCCGCATCCTACCCCTTTGGCCAAAAGAAGGTTTCCTAGGGCTCAAACTAGCTACCGGCATTTGTGCAGATCGCAAGTGAGGCTCAAGCTGTCGCATTTGAGGCTGTAGCTTAGGATAAGTATCCCCTGAGCTAAATCTTCCCGCGTTTACGTCACAACGCGTTCGGCCCGCCACACCGCACGAGAAGTCGGGTTCTCCACTCTAATAATGAGCTCCCTATAGACACAGGAATCCCGCCCCTATTCGCATCCATGTATACGTCTAATACGTACTCTCAAGGGCTGCTTTTCTCAGTTGCTCGGCTATAGAAGGTTCACTACGGGGCGTTCCAGGTATGCCCGGTTTTAAAGAATGAGCCTGGGCCTAGCCTCGTAGAGTGGATCTCATCGAGTAACGGGCCCACCAGCATGGCACGTTCCTGACTTCTATCAGCTGAGCGTTGGTCCGTCCGGGTGCTTCACGATGGCTTCAACTTCGCCGGCTGGTCACTCGTTACGTTTTGAATTGCCCGATTCGGCCCAGTGCCGCGCCTGCGAGACGGTTCAAATATACAGCTTAGTCAATGATACTGCCCTCGAGCACAGGGGCGTACGCCAAGCTGAAGTCGTCAAATGATGCGATGTCTAGGCGCCGGGAGCCTAACAAACCTTGCGCAAGATGCGATATTGTAAGAATGAAAAACTTAGGAGGAGAGACGCGACTTGGAATGCACTCGACCTTCACTTCTACTCGGCTCACTGGCTCACCGTCATAACGGCTAAGTGTCTACATTCTCAGGTCATCGCAGTTCAATGTTAGCAAAGAGGCAAAATGCCCCGATCTTTCTCCTGCAGTAGCCATGATTCTACACCTGATTAGATAATATGTGTACAACACGATATGCAATAAATATTGTGCTTGGCACTGATCGTCAGGATCTCATATCGAGATTCGACACCTAATTCGCACCTCCTGATTACCTAATAAGTATATGTGCTATGGTACATGTTTCTGCACGATGTAAAACAACAAGACATCCCTGAACCTAAATATGCGTTAGCGCCTCTGAGCTGTAAAATGAGTAACCCCGATGTAGAATAGGAAAATTACCATCTCCCGTCGTAGATATAGTAAGAGAAAGCCAGCCATCACGAAATGGCATGTCCCACAAAGAAAGGGCGACATTTGGCTGGTCTGGCCTGCCTGCTAGCAAATACGCCAACTATGCCCTGTTAGTGGATACACGTGCTGTATGTAACAACAGCTGGGACAGAGTTGCAGGGGGGTCTGACCGGTAACAAAAGTTTTACTTAGTATTGCTCTGACGAGCGTGCTGTGGCACTGGTCGGGGAGCCCATAGTCCTGGGCCGTCGACCGCTGACCGCTGCTAAATTTTGAACGTCACAAGGCACGGACAACAACGAGCTGAGCCCATTGGTTCCCCATAATTCCCGGTTGGACGAGTGGCGGCCGGCCGATGGAAATTCATGACACATAATTACCTTATGGAAAGCCCCACTGAATCATTATTCGATACCTCTTGTGCCAGTACTTGTGTTAACAATAAAACCTGCCCATCCCCATCGTCAATTGCGCGATCTGAATTTTAAGATTTTAAGTTATGATGAGACAAGGGGATAAATACTACAAAGAGGATTCGAGATTCCGGTGGTTAGATGTTAGTCGAAGAGATTTGTCTCTCGATTCTTTGTTTCCCTAGATCGCCTCTCAACGCAAACCGCAACCCGCATTTCCTAATCCGGCAATTCACCTAAACTAGCCGGAGCTACCTTCCCCCTGGGCGAATCACGAAGTTCATCGCAAGTTAATCGGCGCCGCTTAACCAGCACTCTCAACTGGTTTCGCATCTATCTACGATAGAGATCTGCCAGGAGCGGTTCGAGCGAAACAATTGCAAAGAGTTATACAACATAACATCTCAACCAACCAGGACTTAGATCAGTATTAGCCACTTCGCCCAGCTGAGCATTCTAGGTGGGATCGAGAAAACGAATAGTACGATTCTAGAAAGTGCTGTACGCCAGCCAGACTCTACGAGTCGACGAAACGTCCGCCAAGTCGAGCCATCTTGCCCATCAACGCATAAAATCTTTACTGGGGCTACTGCAAGCCCACATCAGCAGATCATCAATTCTCGGCATTGACCGCAGCCCACGTCAGAATCTGGGGAAACCAAGCCCCATCCCCAGATTTGCGACTGCGATCTCGCAGAACTTATAAACTTAGCCCCCCCCTTACCGCAACGACCCCCTCCGCACCCAGCCAGTTCAGGTGACATACGCACAGAAGGCAAACACGACTCATACGACATCTCGCGATGCCGCACCTCGTAGCGAATTTCCTTCGCTCTTCCAACGAAAACCTCAACCATCTGAAAGCATCCGTACAGAGGAAGAAAAGCCCCAATTCACGGAGGCAGCCGAGTAAATCTCGGGAAGGAATCGTACGCAGTGTTTCCTACTCGTCATCGACAGATGAAGACGCTGAGAACCATTCATCCTCAGAACGGCATTCAAGCGCGCCAGTGGTAAAAATGCCAGAATCAGGTAAAAAGGAGAAGGATGGGCATCACCACCACCGTCTTAGCTTCCCGGTCCTTCATCTGGGCGGATCCAAGTCGTCAAAGGAACCGCCGCAGCACCCACATGCATCGCTCGACTGGAGGATAGAGTCGCCGCCGGCGATGATGCACGGAGATCCGGAAACCAGCACCGGCGCACTAGTGTCGGGCCAAATGGTTCTGAAGGTCAAGGCCATTCCTTTGGAGGTTGAAAGCTTCGATGCCAAGCTCTACATTCACGTTACACAAAGGAAACCTTTCCAGGGGCACTGCACCGACTGCGCAAACCAGAGGACGGAACTCAAGTCATGGACTTTCCTGAGCGAGCCCACGACCCTCACACCACGTAAGTCTCCAACTATGTTTGCTTTTTGAGCTGGACAGCCACTTACGAGCGCTATAGGGACACACGAATTCCCCTTCTCAGTATTACTGGAAGGTCACCTGCCAGCATCGACGGACAACTCTCTCGTCTCTGTGCAGTATGAGTTTGTCGCCGAAGCCAAGCCCAACGTGGGATCCACCCTCAAGCTGGCGAGGACTATCGACGTGAAGCGCGCTCTCAACGTCCCCGAACTGCCGCATCACAGCATACGCGTGTTCCCGCCGACGAACATCGCCGCCTCCGTCCACTACCCTCAGGTCATCCACCCCATCGGCGGCAACAAGCTGGAGCTCAGGCTCGACGGCATCGTGAAGCACAACGTCGACGTCAAGTCCGTCGAGTACTGGAAGCTGAAGCGCCTGACCTGGAAAATCGAGGAGATCCTGTCGACGGTCGCGCCCGCCTGCGAGAAGCACGCGCCGAAGCTTACTACTACTACAGAAGAGCAGCCGGGCCAGCCGCCGAAGAAGGGCGTCAAGCGCACGGTGGAGCGGGTGATTGGCTCGGCGGACCTGCACCATGGGTGGAAGGCGGACTACTCGCCCGACGGCAAGATCGAGGCCGAGATCGAGTACCACTGCGACCCGGCGCTGAAGCCCTCATGCAACCTCAAGAGCAAGGACGGCACGGAGATCACGCACCAGCTGGTTGTCGAGATGGTCGTGGTGCAGGAGTACGCGCCCACGAACAACCTCAAGCACGTGACGCCTACGGGCGTCGCGCGCATCCTGCGCATGCACTTCGGCGTCGTGCTCACCGAGCGCCCCGGTCTCGGCGTCAGCTGGGACAACGAGGCGCCCCCCATCTACCAGGACGTGCCGCCCTCGCCGCCGCGCTACGCGCCTCCCCCTCCCGCGTCTTCTCCCGATCTCGCCCCTTCCCCGCCCACCTACACGTCCTCCGAGATCCGTTACGACAGCATGGAGGAGCTCATGCTCGGCGGCAGCGGCGAGCGCAGCAGCGTGGAGAACGACAACACAAGCAGCGGACTCAGCAGCGCCGCGACTTCCATACGGCACAGCCTCGGCGAGCACCCCTAGGAGGGGGACGCAGCAGTCCCCGCAGCAGTGAATCTTCTGCGGCGGTGGTGTTCCGGTTGATTTCTTCGAGGAAACGGCACGACGGTGCGGTGCCGATGGCATAGGGATAGACATCTATCTGGGCAGACGGATTTCTTTGGCATTTTGTGTGCATAATAATACCCCATCTAGCGTTTGCTTTGGTTAACGGAAAGAGAGAGCATATCACCATCAAATGATTTTTGACATTTTGCGTCTAGGGGTCTCCTCCCCCCGACTTGGGTGCGGGGCCGGGAGAGTCTGTTTGATCTAGATAGACTAGTACAGCGAGAATACCTAATGACTAGTGCTAATAAATCACTGCGGTGGCGTATAACTGGAGTTTTCAGTGGATAACCTGTCCAGATAATCGTTCGTATTTTCTGAGACTGCCCCTTTCAAATTCCTGCTCCGTCCGACTGAAGGTCTTAAGGTCCTCTATAGCAGGCTCCGACCAAGGTCACTTATACATACTATAATGCCTGAACCACAGGAACCAAGCGAAAACGATCTAAGGTGTGATATTACATGGTAATTTCATAAAATGAAAGTATATATATAATAGCTTACTGAACATAGCGGATAAGAAGGTGGAAAAGATGAATAAAGTGGTGAAAAGGGGAAAAAAAAGGTGTGAGTTTAAGCGAAGAACGAAGACTACTAGCGCCGCGAATCGAACGCGGAACCTTCTCGGAGCAGTTAACACTTTGAGATGTTAACGAGAAATCATAACCGTTAGACCACGCCAGCTGATACGGTCTCGGCGAGACTATAGCCGCTCATATCGTTGACCTCCAGCACTGACCGTAGGACACCTCCGACTTCTCTAAGCGCCGCCCAGGGGAACCCGTGAAAGGGGCTGGCGTGGCTGCGGCCTATAAAAAGAGAAAAGTAAAAAGAAATACTTTCCGTAATGCTTCCAACCATTGATACGCCGGCTGGTGTGACTTCCAATGAAGATATCACCCGACTACTCCGTTTTGCTTAGTATTCCTTGGTAGCGAGCGAACTGACATTACTCAGCCCCGCTAGTCTGGATGGCACAGAGGCGGGACCTTCCGAGTCGGAGACTCCGACTCCTCCCCGTGCTGCTGGGGGAATTTGTTCAAGGCGCCGACGTTGATGTGGCCCATAAGACGGGAAAGCAAAGGAAGAAAAGCTTCCCAAGTGAAACAATTCCCTTGCTGCTTACGGCTTCGACCTACGTCCAGTTGACTGACCGTCGCTCAAATATCGACAAATGTCATACTCATACTCAACTCATTCGCATACACTGCATTTACATTAACGGCCTCCCCACGTGATCTACGAGCCCTCCCCGCGGAAAATCCAAATCGAAAAATTTAGCTAAGCACTTGGGTCTTGGCGTCGAACCACGTGGGCTCTTAATCCCTGTGCGGCTGGGATTCCATTTCGAGCACGATGACGCCACGAAACGATGGGAAGGGAACTGACCCGACGGAATAACCCAACAGAATACGGCCGGAAGAATTCGTCTCTATTGTCCAAGTACGACGGGGACTATTCCCGAAATTAAAACCTAGGATTACTACATTGACAATATATTAAGAGATGAACAGATCTCGCCTTAATTCTTCGATCAGTGTGGATCTAGAGACGCGAGGACTTTGAGACTGTGAGGAAAAACTTGTTGAAAAATTCTATCCTCTAGGACCAGCTGGGCAGGACGAGATCACCGAATCTTGGCGAACCGCCGATGTGGGGTTAGAACGGCAGGGCATCCGGAAGGCGTCCGGAGACCCTCTGGCACCTGCGAGGGTGATCCAATCAATGGCTGATTCCGCCTCGTCGGCGTGGTACGATTGGCTCGTCCATGATGCCAAGCGACGGTTACGGCTAGCAACAGGATTCCGTTGAAATGCAGGGTGCTCTTTTCGCTTCTCTTGTGATCTGGTGATCTGAAGCGATTTCATTTGGTGAGATGTAATACGCGCCCTCAACTGTATTACACAGTCCAGTTGGCTCCGGCATCCTTGCAGGCTCGGGCGCCCTGAGGCAGCAGCCCCTGTCCCGTGCAGTTAATAACTGGCTGGCCGGCGGCGCATTTAGCCTAAATGCGACGAGCATGTGTACCGCTCCGGCCAAGCCGGGGATGTAGGTGAAGCCCTTTAAATTCTCATCGCCTTGGATTCACCCTGTCGGTGTAGAAACCCAAGACATCCAATAGCACGCTTGAATTGCCACGAGGGTACGCAACATCGCCGCATGCTTTCCTGAAACGGCTCGTCCATTCTATCCCGGTCAGAGATAAGAGACGGCACGAATCGAGAGACGTAGCCATGACACCGTTACTGCAGGCGACGGCCGATGGCGAGCGCTACGAGCTCATGAGCCCCTCGGCGATGCCCGCCGCTGGTGGCTTCCTCTGGAACCAGAAGATGATGATCAATGCGACGTGCCGCGGCTACGCTACGGCCCAGTTCATGCAGCCGGAGCCCGCTAAGTACGCGCATGCGCCGAACATCGAGGCCAAGACCTTCATGCAGCCGGAACAGAACTACTACGCCCACCACCCAGGCCGTTTCGTCTACGTAAAGGACGAGGAGACCGGCGATCACTTCTCGGCGCCGTACGAGCCCGTGCGTGCCCCACTTGACCGCTTCGTCTTCTCCGCCGGTAAGAGCGACATGGTCTGGACCGCCGAGTACCTCGGCCTCCGTCTCGAGATGACGCTCGGCCTCCCCATGCGCGACGCCGCCGAGCTCTGGACCGTCAAGATTACTAACATCTCTGGAAGACCGCGCAAGGTCAGCGTCTACCCCTATTTCCCGATTGGCTACATGTCATGGATGAATCAGTCCGCCGAGTGGCGCGACGACCATTGCGGCGTGGTCGCGAGCAGCGTCACGCCCTACCAGAGGTCCGAAGATTACTTCAAGAACAAGTTTCTCAAGGACAAGACGTACTTCCTGTGCGAGACGTCACCGGATGCGTGGGAGGCTAGGCAGACGGCCTTCGAAGGCGAGGGGGGACTGCACGCCCCGTCCGCGCTGAAGAATCCGAAGTTGAGCGGCAGTGATGCACGCTACGAGTGTCCCACGGCTGCCGTTCAATACCGTCTGGAATTGAAGGCTGGCGAGGAGCGAGAGTATCGCTTCATCTTCGGCCCCGCCTTCGATGACGCTGAAATCCGCGACATGCGATCAAAGTATCTCAGCAAGGAAGCCTTCGCCCAATCGGCAAGGGAATACGCGGAATACATCGAGAAAGGCAAGGGCTGCCTCCGGATCGAGACTCCGGATAAGGACCTGGATAACTTCGTCAACAACTGGCTCGCCCGCCAGGTATACTACCATGGCGATGTCAACCGCCTGACCACGGACCCGCAGACGCGGAATTATCTCCAGGATAACATGGGCATGAGTTTCATCAAGCCCGAGGTGGCGCGCAAAGCGTTCGTCCACTCGCTGTCGCAGCAGAAGGAGAGCGGCGCCATGCCCGACGGCATCATCCTCGTGGAGGGCGCAGAGCTGAAGTACATCAACCAGGTGCCGCACACCGACCACTGTGTGTGGCTCCCCGTGACACTGGAGGTCTACCTGGCCGAGACTGGCGACTACGGCCTGCTGAGGGAGAAGGTCCGCAGCGAGAACGGCGACACGCTCACCGTGTTCGAGCGCATCAGCCGCGCCATGGACTGGCTGCTCTCGTCGCGCGACCACCGTGGCCTCAGCTACATCGCGCAGGGTGACTGGTGCGACCCCATGAACATGGCTGGGTATAAGGGCAAGGGCGTGTCGGGCTGGCTCACGGTGGCGACGGGCTTCGCGCTCAACCTGTGGGCGGCGGTGTGCGAGCACGAGGGCGACGCGAAGCTCGCCGCGCAGTACCGCGCGGGCGCAAAGGAGGTCAATGACGCGGCAAACAAACACCTCTGGGACGGCGAGTGGTTCGCGCGCGGCATCACGGACGACGACGCCGTGTTCGGCGTGCAGAGCGACCGCGAGGGCCGCATCTGGCTGAACCCGCAGGCGTGGTCGATCCTGTCAGGGGCGGCGAACGCAGAGCAGCGCGCCAAGATGCTGGCGGCGGTGGACGCGCAGCTGGGCACACCATACGGCGTGCAGATGTTCGCGCCGGCGTACAGCGGCATGCGCGAGGACATCGGCCGCGTCACGCAGAAGTACCCCGGGTCGGCCGAGAACGCGTCCGTCTACAACCACGCCGCCGTCTTCTACATCCACAGCCTCTACACGCTCGGCGGCGCCGAGGCCGACCGCGCCTACCGTCTGCTGCGCCAGATGATCCCGGGACCCAGCGAGGACGACTACCGCCGGCGCGGCCAGTTGCCCGTTTACATCCCCAACTACTACCGCGGCGCCTGGCATGAGTACCCGCGCACCGCCGGTCGCTCCAGCCAGCTCTTCAACACCGGCACTGTCTCCTGGGCCTACCGCTGCTTCGTCGAGGGCCTATGCGGCCTGCGCGGCGACGCCGAAGGGCTGCTCGTCCAGCCCCAGCTGCCGTCCGCCTGGGACGGGATCAAGATCACGCGCCTGTTCAGGGGCGCCATGTTTATCGCGGATATTCGCCGTGACTCGGAGGCGAAGGAGGTCACGGTCACACTGGATGGCGAGGTACTCCCGAAGCCCCATGTCAGCAACATCAAGGCTGGCCAAACTTACAAGCTTTCTGTCGCCATTCCATAGGAGCCAGGACAGTGGAGGGGCTGTCATAGTTATAGCTGGTGCGGGAAGCATCTAGTTGAGGGGTGTCCCGTGTGTTACGAACATTAGGTTATGCGTGTCGCGTAATAAAATCATGGAGAGGACGGCGGCCGGTGTTCAGACATCATCCGCAGCAGCAGAAGCACCAGCCCATACCAATATCTTACCGGGAGCAATAGACATAGACTTAGGATTCGGGATATAAAAGATATACACGGTCATTTTATGGGTGAATTAGGAAAAGTTCTCTTCATAGATCAGCCGCCTCGTCGTGTGAAGGGTTCTGATAAGGTGGAAGACTTAAGAAATGTCTTTGGCGTCTCCGATCCATTACCGCTGGGCGAACCCCGGTTCGCTCACTCGTGATAGAATCGCATAGCATAGATAAACGCGGTTATAAAAAGTATTCCGGGAGTGCCAGCTGATCCGTGGAGTGCGACAGGTACACATATAGGGCCGCCGCCCCTGCCCGCCCCCTAGGGGGGCTACCTCGGAGCAGCCAGGGGGTCATCGGCATTCCGACTTTTCCCGACGTGCAGAGTAGTGCAGCTTTCATTGCCAAGAGCACGCGTTCCACACCTCGACCGCATTAGGAATAATGTTCATCGATATGACAAGATGCGCCCGACAAAAGTTGGGTGGAGTAGATACTCATGTCAGTTAAGTAGCAAGATAACATCTTGTACTTAACAATCAGTCTTTTGGTGTAGCCGTGCGCAACCATAAGCTGTGAGCTCCTTTACCCTAGCAATCTTAGGGCCACAAGTTAAAGCCCTTTTGTTTTTTTAAGCGCTTTTTTAACAAATTACCATATCTGCCGACAATTTCTTTATATATTATTATGGTGCGTCGCATTTTATACAGTATTAAAGTGTAACAGATATATTGTTATAATACTAGTATCAGTTAAAAAAGTTGCGAAACATATACTGAATAATATTTATTCGGTTGGTGTAGGAATTGAAGATGTATAGGTGGGCTGCTGACAGGTTATTAGGAAGCTGATAGTTGTTGTCGGATATAGTGGAGTGAGGTCGGGGGGAATCGGACCGTCTGTTACGTTAATGGGTGGAGGGAACAGGGGTAATAGCTAATTTGTATAAGGGATTAATTCCCTGAGACCTTAAAGAAGATAGTTAGCTGTTATTATTATTAGTATTGTCAGATAACTGTTGATATTTTGCCTTACTAAAATCAGACCCCATTTTTGAGGTTGGGTCTGCGCCTGCGTGTGACGGCTATGGGCTTAACCAACTATTAAACCTAGTCGTACGGTTTATGTTGGCAGTGGTATCGTGGGAATCTGAGCAATAAAAAGGATAGTCACGTCTGGTAATAGCAGATAACCGTAGGTGATCTGGGTAACCAATTATCATTGTAAGCTGGTGCTATTTAAACTATGGAAATAATAAGCGTATATATATTTGTCTTGGCTCGACGTACTCGAACTGGTTCGATCCATCCATAATGGTCAAGTCTCGTCGAGCCCGTCGAGCCCGTCGAGTCACCTTCCCAGCTCGATTGGTTCGAAACGCCAAGCCCTATTTTTTCTATTAAACTTATCGAACCGGTTACGTAAGTTAAAACCTTTTATCGGAAATGTTTATATATCTTCCGACCGTTTAATAATGGGCCAAGTTTTTAGGTTATAATATAATCTTTTCTCTTTTAGGATTTTTATTTTTAAAAATTAATTTATTTATCGTATCGTTTAATAAATAATTTCCTTTTTATTTTTATTTTTTATTTTATAACTTGATTATTATATTTAATCGAATTAAAAAATAACGATTTCGTTATAAACGTAATAACGTTTTAATTTTGTTAAAACGAATTAATTGTTTTAGTTTTAATATATCCTTTAATCTTTTTTATTTTTGCTGTAAATTAATACGTTTTTTATAATTTTTTTTTTTCGTTTTATATTAATTTTGATCGTATTTGTTATTAATTCGAATAAGGAAATATAAAAAATTAAATAAAGTTTAACTTTCGGTAATAATTTTAATTTATAATTATTTTTTAAAATTTTTTTAATGATTTTGTATGGATTAATATATTTAAAGTCGAATTTTTTGTTTAAGTTATTTAATTTAAATATTTTTAGTAATTAAGTAAACCATTTTTTTTCCGAAAAGGTTAATTTTTTTAACCTTTTTTAATTATAATATTTATTTATTTGGTTATGTATAAATTTAAGTTTTGTTTTTATTTCGGTATGTAATTATTTTAATTGTTTTAATGTTAAAATTGTTTTAATATTAACTAATTTTTTGTATAAATTTTTATAAACTTTTAATATAAAATTAAAATTGGTAATTGTTGGCGTTATTTTAATGTTTTCGTAATAATTAATATTATAGGTTAGCTGTATAATTGGTAACTTTTCGATTTAATTATTTTGTTCGTAATTAACGTAATATCGTAAGTACGTTTTTAACGTTTAGTTAGTTTTTTTTGTTTGTTTATTTGTTTGCGGTTTAAATACGTTAAATAATTTATGATTTAATTTAAATTAAATTATTAGATTTTGCCAAAATTTTAAAGTAAAGGTTATGCTTTTATTTAATATAATTTCCGTTAAAAATTTATAAGTGCTTAGGATATATTAAAGGAAAATGTATACGAATTATTTTGTATCGGTATTTTCGTTATAGGATAAGAAATAAAAAAATTTCGTAAATCGATTAACGATTATGAAAATGTTATTGTAATGGATTTTTATAGCTAGATCTTTTAATATAGGGAGCTTAATAATGAAATTAAATATAATAAAATCCTATAATTATTTTACGATTAATAATGGTTATAGCTTTCCGTAGGGTTTATGTTGTCGTATTTTTGCTTTAGTGCAAATGTTGTATTATTATATTACTTTTTGTACGGTTAATTTTATTTTAAGAAAGTAATATGTTCGTTATAAGCGTTTTAAGGTTTTATGGATTTTTAGGTATTTATGTAATTGATATTTATATATGTTTCGTATTAGGTTTTTTTAAAGTTTTTTTGGTATTTAAATTTTGTTTGTTCGTTATTTTTTAGGTAGGTTATTATTATATTGTTATATACGTTGGTGTATATTAGTTAAAATTTTTTTATCGTAGTAATTTGTCGTTATCGTAAGTATTTTTCGGATATTTTATCGAAAATTATTTATTATATTTTAACTTTAAGTTTTTTTAGGTTAGGTTGTTTGTTAAATACGTTTATTTTATTATTTTTTAATCCTTTACGATAAATAATAACGTAATCGAATTTAAAAAGATATTTTGTATAATATAATTATCTTTTAATTAGTTTTTATATCGTAAAAAAATATATAATATTTTTGTAATTTGTATATATTTTGATTTAGTACATATTGCTTTTAAAATAATGTTTGAATTTTTTGAAAGCGTTAACGATAGCTAAAAATTCCTTATTGTATATAAAATAATTTAATTCGATTTTACGTAACTTATAAAAATAAAAGGTAATAAGGTAAAAATTTTCTTAATTGTTTCGATATTTGATTATTATTTTTAAAGCGTAATTCGAAACGTCGGTTTTTAGCTTAATTGGTTGCTTTGAGTTGTATATAATTAATATTGGTTTATTAATTAAGGCGTTTTTAATTTGTTAAAAAGTTTTTTTATTTTTTTTTAGTATTTATTCGAATTATTTTTTTTAGGAAGTTCTGTTAATGGTATAATTATTTTGTTAAAGTTATATATAAATTTTTTATAATAATTAACGAATCTAAAAAATGCTTATATCTTTTTAACGTTAATAAGTTATATTTATTTTTTAATTATTGCGAACTTTTTAAAGTTTATTTTAATGTATTTAAAGGTAATAATATGTTTTAAATATTTTACTTTTTATATATAAAAGGTATTTTTTTCGGCGTTAACCAAAAGATTAGTATTTTATAACGTTTATAAAACTTTATAAATATATTTTATATGCTTTTTTTTGGTTTTCGAATAAATCAGGATATTATTAAGGTAATATATAATGAAAATATCCAAGTATTTTCGTAATACGTAATTAATTATTTGCTGGAAAATTGCCGGTACGTGTATAAGTTCAAAAGGTATAACAAAATATTCGAAAAGTCCGTATTTAATTTTAAAAATTGTTTTTTATTTATTACTTAACTTAATTCGTATTTAATTATATCTTTCCCTTAAATTTAAAAATATAAATTATTAAATTCCGTATAAACGATTTTTTATTTCGGTAATTAATAATAGTAAGGTTTTATTTTTAACGGTAATATCGTTAAGCTGTTTATAATTAATAACGAATTATAATTTTCCATTTTTTTTTAATACGAAAAATATTGAATATCCTGCTAATAATTTGGAACGTTATATATAACCTTTTTTTAATTTATTTTCGAAATAATTACGTAATATCTTTAATTTTATTTAATTTAGGTTATAAATAAGGTAAAAAATAATTATTTTGTTATTTTTAAAAATTATTTCGTAATTTTATTTATTATAAAATGGTAATTTTGTTTTAAGCTTTTTTTGAAACAGTTATTTATATTTATAATATTTTGGTAATACTTTAGTTATCCATTTTAATAGCTTTTTAAGCTTTAATAATAAATCATTATTTATTTGCCAAAACCGTACTTTAAAGTTTATAATAATATACCGTATTCTTTTAATATGCTTTTTATTTACTGCATATTTTGTCCTTTTAGGTAATAAAATTTTTATCGTATTCTTATACCTGCATTTATTAACTTTATTAATCGAATATTAAAATCTTTCGTTATTTATATTTTGTATATCGGTAAAAAATAAAACGAAATTTATTTAATTAATCTTTTAATCAATAGTCGGATTATATTACTTTAACCATAATAACCTAAAAATCATATCGTAATTTTTTATTAAAATAATATCGAAATTAATAATTTAATTTTTTTAACGAAGGTTTTAAAGTAATTAATTTCGTATTTAATTTATTCGTTATCGTAATTAAATATTTAACCTTTAACATTTTCGACCTCGTAAAAATTTTCTTTATTTTACCATAATAATTATAACTTATTTATTACTTTTAAAGCGATATAATTTCTCTATATAACTCTGTAATTTACTATTACGATATACTATTTTTTCTTAATTTATACTTATATTATAATTAATTCTTTTCCTGCCGTTTTTATTATATATAAAACCTTTTTAAGGTATTATTATTTACTTCCATTTTTTTTGCCAGCTTAAAGCTTTTTTATAAATGGCGTTAATCTTTTAAATTATTTTCGAATTTTATAATTCGTTTTAAAAATTATTTATTTAACTTTTATAGTTGCTGTAAGTATTTATCTTATCGACATAACGTAACTTCCAAATAGGCAATTTGTTTTTAAAAAACCTTTTTAATAATATATTTTAATTTTAAAATTTCGTTTTTATAAAAAGAAAATAATTAAATTTCTTTTTAAAAAACGTACCGTTTTATTAAATCTTCGGTAAACGTTAATTGGAACTGCAAGTCCGTAATTATTTTCTGGCAGTATTTTTCCATTATTTTTTAAATTAGCTTTTTTTACGTCTGGTAATCGCATTAATCGTAATAGTAAAAGGGGTCCTTTATAAGGTAACTTTTTCCTTTTGGCCAACTTTAAAATATTATTAATTAATCGATTTCGTTTTAAGTTGTTATTTTTTGTAGGTATCGGTATTATTTCTGATTTTTCGGGTCGTTACTTATTTAATTATTAAAATTAAAACTTTGTTGTTATATTTGCATAACTTGTTGTACGATATATTTTTTATAATTTTTGTATATTTCGTATTAATATCGTTTACAGTTAACGGCGTAAAACCTTTTATACCGATTAAGCTTTTTTGGATATAGGTTTTCGTTTTATTTTCGGTATTTTTTAATTTAAATGTTAAATATTATTTAATCGTTTTTTTTTTGTTATCGTTATAACTAAAAAGGTAAATTATATTTTTTAAATTCTTTTTATCCTTTATGTTCTTAAAGTTATTTTATAAAAATAAATTTAATAAAAATAATTTTTTTAATTATTATTTAAAATAACTTTTTAATTTTTTTTTAATCTTTATCGTATTTTTGGTAAAAGCTTATAATTATTTCGAATACGAATTATATTAATTATCTTTTTGTCGTTAATTTTCTTCTGGTATTAACTTTTAAAAGCTGGAATTTATTGTTATAACTGTTTTTGGTTTTTATATTATTGTATAATATGTTCTTATTTTCCGTAATTATAACAAATAATTAAACCTTTTTTAAATTAAATAATCCTTAACTTTATAAGTTTTAAGTAAATTTTATAAAAGGTTGAAAATAAATTATATTTCTTTTTTTAATTAGCTTTAAAATAACTTAATTTTGGAATAAAGTATTTCTTTTTTTTTATCGTTTTTTAAACTGTCGATTATCGATTTTTACGGCCTCGGCGATGTACTTATTAAAGCTTATAATCTGGTTTTCTTTAATTAATTCGTTTTTAACGCTTTTTTTAATCCTTTATAAAATATATCGATTATAATATTATTTTCGTCGTTTCCGTATCCGGCTTTAGTAATTAAGTTTTTAAATATTATAGTATATTTAAACGTTAATTTTTTTATCGTAATTAAAAAAGTTTTTAAATTACGTTTCGTTTTTTATCCGGATTAATAAAATTATTTCGGAATTTATTTTTAAAATTAATATAATATTTAAAAACTTTTTTAATAAATTTTTTTATTAAATTCTTTAATTAATAAAAAATTTCGTATAATAAGCTTAAATTAATTTGCGGCGTTTTTAATAAGGTAGGCTGTTATAATAAGGATTTAATTTGGTAAGTTTTTTAATTTTAAGAACCGGAGGTACGCCTTAACTTAGGTAAGAAATATTTAAACGTTTCCTTTTTTATTATAAGGTTTAGGTTTTTTAACTTTAATTTTAATAATCGTTATAATCGGTATTTCGGTTTTAAATTAATTTTTAAATTATTTAACCTTATTTTTAAATCGGGTAACTTTTTTTTAAAATTATTAAATAACGTTATTTACGGTATTAATTAATATAATAATAATATTAAATATTATTTAAAGTTTAACGGTATTATTAAATAAAAGCTTATAACGTATAACGGTTATAAGCTTAATTAATTATTAAATTTAATCGTACGATTTATATTAATAGTAATGTCGTAAGAATTTAAATAATAAAAAGGATAATTATATTTGGTAATAATAAATAATCGTAAATAATTTAGGTAATTAATTATTATTATAAGTTAATATTATTTAAGTTATGGAAATAATAAGCGTATATATATTTGTTTTGGTTCGACGTATTCGAACTGGTTCGATTTATTTATAATGGTCAAATCTCGTCGAGCCTGTCGAACCCGTCGAGTTACCTTCCCAATTCGACTGGCTCGAAGCGCCAAGCCTTATTTTCTCCACTAAACCCATCGAGCCGGTTACGTGAGCCAAGACCCTTTATCGGAGATGTCCATACATCCTCCGACCGTCTGGCAATGGGCCAAGTCCTTGGGTCATAACACTGCGGCGCAGCCGTAGCTAGAACCTTCGGCTCTAGAAGTACCTGCAAGGGTTAAATGTATCGATTAAACCTTATTAAGATATTCTTTTATAAAAATAATAAAATTATAAAAATAAGGCCTAATAACTTAATATAAAATTTATACTTTTATTTTCGTAAATTTATATAAATTATTAAAAATTATTAAAACGAAATTTTTAAAGATAATTTTAATTTACTGTTCTTTTTTTATAATTACGAAAACTTAATATAAAATTAAACTTTTTATTATATATATATATATATAATTTTAATTAAAACAAATTTTTTATTATTAAATAAATTAAATACTTAAATGATTTAATAAAAATAAATAATAATTACATATATTTTTTTATTTAATATAATAATAATATAATTTTATAAATTAAAATAATATCGGCAACCACGTATATGAGCCTTCCAAGCCGACATCAGTCGAGAAATTGCGTGCTTACGGGGGCCCAGCAGTTGGCTTCAGAGTGAGGCTTTATGGGACCGAGGTATTAATCTATCCTAACCGTGAAACTATTAATCAATTATCGTGTTCGAAGATATTGAGTATAGTATTTATCGTGCAAATTACATCGTGTAATAATTTTCTGTATATTTGGTTCAGCCTGGAAAACAAGGCTTGAACCTATTCGACCTTGTATAAATTAAAATAATATTATATAAAGTTTAAAATTAATTATAATAAACCCGAATTTTTTTTTAATTAATTAAATACGTAAAATATATTAAACGGTTTAAGGTAAATATTTTAATTTTTTCAAAATTTAATTTCTTAAAACGAAACGTTTATTTTTATTTAATAATTCTATCGATTTTTTATTAATATAAACGTTATTAATTTATATATTAATATTAAATATATAACTAATAATTTTATAAAAGTTTTATATCGTCGATTTATTTATTTTATATTAAATATTATATTTAATAAATAAGGCCGTATTTTATTAAAAAATCAAATTAATATAATATATAATTTAATTTTCGGAAAATTTAATATTTTTTTCGTTATTAAAACAAATTTGAAATTTTTTTAAATTATTTAAACCTTTTTTTAATAATTAATTTAATTACTATTTAAATCGTATTATTTATAAGAGTAACTTAAAAATAACGAAATTTTATATTAATAATATTAAATTTTATTTTTATTTAAATATTAACGAATGCGAAAAAATTTTAATTTAAAAATATTCGAACGTCTAAGTATTAAATAATATAATTATACTATTTTTAATTTTAAATAAATATCGAAGAATTAATTTTAAATTATTATAAATAATTTTATTTTCGAACGATAATATAACTTAATTATTATTAATAAAAAGTATTTATTATCGGAAAAAAATTTTCCGTGATTAAATTTGTTTTTATTCGTAATTTACGTTTTAAATTTTTTTTTGATATATATATTAATTTACGTATATTATAATTATTAATAACATTATAAAAGGAATTATAAAATATAATAATTTTCGTAAATTCGTTAATTTATTAAAATATGGTTATAAAGTAAAAATTCGGCGGTTTAATATTAACCGTTTCGAAATTAATATTATTCTTTTTATATTTAAAAATTAACTTTCGAATTAAGCGTATTTAAATTTTTTAATAATTAATATATCCGAATTATAAAATATTAATTTTAGGAATAAATTCGATAATTTAAAGATTATTATTAAATTATTATTTATATTAATAATAAAATAAAAATTATAAATATCCGTAATTATTTAATTAAGATTTTAATAAATCGGAAATATTTATCGAAGGTTATAAAAAAATATTTAAATTTTATAACGTTAACATTTTTTACGGAAACTAAATTTACGTATACGATAAATTAAAATAATTTAATAATTTTATCCGTATCGTAATATTTACTGTTATTTTTAAATTAGATATAAATATTCCGGACATCGGTTATATAATATAATAGAAGATTCCGAAAATCTTTCGTTAAAAAATTTATAATAATAATTTAATTAAACGGTTTACGGTTATAAATGATTAAATATAATCAATTATAAATAAGTTATAATATTTATATTATATTAAATATTCGACAGATATAAAATTAAGCCATTTATTATAAAAAAGGTTAAAATGGCGAAAAAGAGTTAGGCTCGGCAGGCTAAAAACCGTATTACCGTTAAATATATAAAAACTATAATAAAAATTAACGTAATTAATTCGAAAAAAAAACGATACGTAATTTATCGTAAATCATCCCGATTAAAACGAAATAATTATCGAATCTTAATTTTATTTTTCGGTCAATTAAATAATATTCGTAAAATTTTAAAATAAAATAATTTTAAACTACAAATCCGGACAAAAATAAGGCCTTAATAATATATGTTATTTAACGGCAAATATATTCGTAAAATAATTTTAATAGATTGAAAAAAAATAAAGTATTATATTAAAAAAGAATTATAATAATCTTATTCCGTCTGTACTTTATTATAACTTATATATTCATCATTTTATTTATATATTTAAACCTTTAAATTCGAAAATATTTATATAAACATAACTAAAAATTAATTCGTTAAAAAAGGTTTTTTGAAAAAATAATAAAGTTTTAATATAAATAACGAATAAATGAATTATTTTTTATATAATTCTCTCCGTTAAACGGTAACGAAATAAAATAAATATTTATTTTTATTTAATACATTTCTAAATAAATTAAACGAAGTTAATTTTTTTTATTTAATTTAAAATATAATCGAATTATAACTTTAATACTATCTATTTTACGTTTTAATTAATCGGATTTTTCGGATAATATTTTAAAATTTAATCTTTTAATTTTTTCTATTAAATTTACGATAATAAAAATACGTTTTTAAACTAATCGTATTAAAATTTTATTAAGTTTTTAAATTTCAAATACTTTATTTTTAAAAACGAACTAATAAATTAATAACTTATAAAAACCTAAATATACCGAATATGACGATAATTACTAAGATCAAACCGTAAGACTGGCAACCGTTATATAAGGCTAACAGCTGCCATATAAACTAGTCACCTGCCATATAAAGAATAAGAATATTTGTAAATCTTTACGTATTTTACGATTCTACCTTTTTTTAAAAAAAATTTTTAGCTTAAAATTTTCGTTTATAGCACCAATAAACTAGTTATTATGCTATATTAATGCTGGCCGTATTATTATTTTAAACTTATTCCCTTTCTTGCCAGCTTAATGATTAATAAATAAAGTATTATATTTCTTTTCGTTAATACATAACGATGAAAAATAATACGTTTTAAATTAAACCTAAAATTAAAACCTAAATTAATTAGCATTAAAACTAAATATTTATTAAAAAAAGATTACTTATTAATTAATTAACGTTTAAAACGATTTAAATTAATCAAAAATAAAATCGAGAATACAGAAAACGAAGTACCTTTTTAAAACCCAAACTTAAATATAGAAAATGATAAATACCTTAAAAAAACGGCAAAAAATAACATATCGAAAAACAAAACCGAATCCTTAAAAATAAAGGATTTATTAAACCAAAACCAAGACCATAACCATTTAAAAACCGATTCCGATAAAGAGTTAATCGATAAGATAGTTAACAATAACCAGGACGTTTAAAACCTTTTTTAAAAATTCGTAACGAAATTACTTACTTTTAAACCGGATAAAGCCATTATTTCCTTACCCTTTCCGACAACGTTAACAGCCTTCGCCGGGAAAATATAATTAATAACGCTTTCGGTAATACCAGCACGTTTCGCCTTTCCGGTATAATAATATAACCCGTTTTTCGTAAATTCGTAAAAAATAATAATATAAATTTTAACTATAACAGAAAAAAAAACTTACTTTAATACCTAATTAAATTTAATAATAACAAAATCAAATTTAACGCATAAATCCGTAAAGTTATAAATAAGTTCGAAGTAAATAAATTAAATTTTTAAAACGAAAAAATTTATATAATTTACTTAAAAAGTTTTTTTTTTTAAAAAAAAAAAAGCCAAACAAGTAATTAAAACTTGTTACCGATCGATTATACAACCTTTTTTTTGTATAACCAAAATAATCTAGATATTAGAATTATTATATTACGACCTAAACCAAACCTTCATTATTAAAAAAACTTTCCGTACTTTTATTTTTAAACTCGGTAAAAATTAAAATATTTATAATTTTATTTTTAAATCTAACGTTTTTACTTAAAAAATTAAAATCGTTAAGAATAAATAAAAACAAATTTTATAAAAATATATTTTCTTAAACCTTAACTTACGTTTTTTTAAAAATAATCGTAAATTAATATTATTTACGAAAAATTTTATAACCGCATTATTATAACTATTTATAATAACCAGCTTACCTATAAAAAACGCCAGCAAAAACGTAAATCTTAACTATATAATCTTAATAATAATAAACGGAAAAAAAAATAAAAAACTTTGTTCGAATAATAATTTTAGCAAATTAAAGATTTCGGGTAATACCAATAAGCCTTTATCGAAAATCGAAAAAAAAGCCTTATTAAAAAACTGGTACATACTTTAATTATAACAAAACGGAATATAAAGCTAGCGATTGTCCTAATAAGAAAAAGGTCGTTACGGTAAAAATAATAAAGAATTCGTTTAATTTTAACGAATCGAAAAAAGAATAAAACCGTCGGAAAACTTTTCGATAATTTTCCTTATATTAATAATAACGGAAATAAATAACTTTAAAAAATACAAAACTTTTACCAAAATTACGTAAACCTAAATAAATAAATTTAATTTACGTATTATCGTTTTTTATAATATCGTAATATAAACCCGATTTTTCTTTAACTTTTTTTTATTAAATAAGTAACAAAACGATTATAAATTTATATTATCCGGTTAAAAATATTAATTTAATTATAAAATTACCGAAAATAACTTACCGGCTAAATAAAAATTTAAATAATTATAATATTCGAAATTAAGAACTAACGTTTTTCCGATTAAATCTTTTAAATTATAAATATTAAATATAACATTTTTATCGGTTTTAATTAAATAAAAAAATATAATTTATTATTAAATTACAAAAACAAAAATATTATTTAATCCGATAACTTTTTAACTTTAATTAAATTTTTACCAGTAATTAAACTTTTAACTCGATACTTATTAAACGGGCATATTAACTCTAAAATTTAGAAAAACGTTAACTGCCGTAATTATATTATAAAAAAAGCCGATAAATAATATTAAATTTTCCGACGCTTATAAAAAAACTCGAAAATAATCCCATTTTAATACCCGTACCTATTATTCCGTCGGATATATTAAAAAAAATATACCGAACGTATATAATATCAAATTAATTATTTCCGTTATGAAAATTATTAAAAATAACGTAATTATTATTTCGTTAATAGATAAATTAAAAATTAACTTTTATACGAAATAATAAAATAAATTTGCGTTATTTTAAAAATTTTTTTAAAAGAAATAAAAAGTTAAACGTTATAACGTTAACCGCTTTATAAAAATAAAAAATATATAACGGCTAAAAAATCCCCATTTTCGAAAATAAAAATTCGGAATATATAAAACGAATCCGAAAACTTTTATTAAAACTTTTTACCTATTTAAAAAAAAAGTTTTTCGAAAAAAAACCTAATATTTTTCCAAATTTCCGGCTTAGCTATAATATAATTTTAGAACTTAACCGGCCAATATTTACCTTTAAACTCTTAATTTACCGAACGTTCGTTTAATATTTCTTATTAAAAAAATAATAAATAAATTATTAAAAATAAACTTTATCGAATTATATATATAAAAAAACGTTACCTTAATTTTATTTACCCTAAAATTATATTTATTAAAATATTAGTTTTATATCGATTACCGTTAAAAGAATATTTAAAAATCGCTTTATTTTAACTTTTTTATTTAACGGTATTAAATTTAATTATTAAAATGTTAAACGTTTTATTAAAATTAATATTATTTAAACGTTTTATAAATTTCGTATTATTATTAAATTAAAATATTTAATAATATTTAAACCCCGTTAAAAATATTTTAATAAAAAATATTTTTATTTAAACTTAAAATAAACTTTATTTAATAATAATTATTTATTAATACCTAATTATATAAACGTTTACGCCGATAACGTATTAATTTATTCCGGTTTTAAATTTTTTTTTTATAAATATTATAAAAAACTATTTACCGATTATATAAAATTAACCTTTAAAAAAATATTTAAAAGTTCCGGTTTAACGTTAAAAAAATAAATTATTTCGGTATTATTATAAAAATAAATGTCAATATTTTTATCGATTTAACCGAAATTAAAATAATTTAAAAATAACAATTCGAAAATTTTAATAACCGTATTATAATTCGTTTATTTATAAAAATTTATAATTACGTACGAATATTTTATTATTATAAAAACGGCATAATTAAGTTATTAAACCGCTTATTAAAAAAAGATATTTCTTTCGTAATAAAACCCGAACAAAAATAGATTTTCGAAAAAATAAAACAATTTATTTATAAAGCTTTAATTTCTACTTTTTTTCGATTTAATTAACTAATTAAAATAAAAACAAACATATCCCGGAACGTAATTAAAGATATTATTTAATAATAATAATAAAATAACAAATAAAAACCTATATAATATTTTTCGAAAATTAAAATTCTAATAAAAAAAAACGTATTTTATCCAGGACCAAAAACTGCTTATTATAATCCAGATTTTCGAATATTATTACCTTAAATTTTAAAAATAAAAGTTTTTTATTATAACCGATTATTAAGCCTTATTATACTTTACGAACAAACGTATTTTTTTTACGCGCCAAATTTAATAAGCCGATTTCCTTTTTAATTTTAATATTACCTTTTAATATCGACCTAACAAAAAATGTCGCTTCGAATACCTTATTACGGAAAACGATCGATTTACCTATAATTAAAATCGGAAAAAAAAAACACCCTAAACTTTAATTCCATTAAAATAATTAAATTTTTTATCGTTACTATTAACAAAATACCGATTAAAATACAAATCGAAAATATTCCGTAAAATACCAACTTAATTAATTTTATCCTTTATGAAAACAACACGCAAAATTTAAATAAAAAAGAAAATAAATTAATAATACTCGAAAAAATAATTAACGGCCGTATTTTTTTCCGTACCGTATTTATTCGCAAAACTTATGCACCTAAAATATTCGCGTATTTTAGCCAAAACAAAATAATTAAAATATTAACACGAAAATATACTTAACCCCGGTTTAAATAAAATATCCGATAATATATCCGGAATTATTATAATTACCGTCGGAATAAAACGTTTCGAAATAAAACCTTAAAACTTTTTTATTTTTTCCTCATTCCGAATAAAATTTGTAATTACGTTATCGTTAACGGAAAAATTATACCGAAAAACCGTTACGATTATAATTATATATAAACGTTTATTAATAAACTTAACAAAATTATAATAACCTTATTAAGTAAGGGGATTAATACCGCCGAAACCTTAATTAATTAATATTATTAATATTTATATCGTTTTCTTAAAATATTTATTATTTAAATTAATAATAACGCAAAATAATTCTTTTTTTAATTTTTAATTAAATAAAATAAATTTACCGGTATAAAATATCGTTACGAAAACGCCTTATATCCGTAAATTCAAAAAAGATTAAATTTACGAATTTAAAATTAAATTAATATTTACGTTTTTATATCGATAAATATTAAAACGATTAAAACATATATATATTAACATTAAATGTTATATATAATTTATTATAATATTTATTAATTAATATAATTCCGTTAAAAATTAT